>JARYGA010044725.1:0-30158 GCA_030545235.1 Helianthus tuberosus
ATTAGGGTTTGTGAACTGGTTTGTTATGACGAAGAAGAAGACAGGAGTTCAGTTCTGTATTTGATTTTTATATAATATTAATATTAATAATAATAATAATAATTATAATAATCATTTAGTAATCATTACGTAATTATTAAATAATAATAATAATAAGCATTATTTTCTAATTAAAAAAAATTAGTTAAATATATATATATATATATATATATATATATATATATATATAAAGAAAAAGGATTGTTTGTGATAACGGTTTTGACAGATTTTTGAGGTGCAGTTTAGAAAACGAGTTCAGTCAATCGCGTGCAAGGGGTTTGAGTTAGCGAGTACACGGATTCTCGCTTTGGGTTTGTGGTGAGGAAATAGTTAAGATCACATTTTTAGGATCACATCTTAAAAATGTCTTCTAAGAGAGAGGTGCTTTTGCAAGAACTCGAAGGATTCAGATACTTATATGGTGAATCTATAGAAGCACTTACAGGCCGGTTTGCTGAACTGCTCTCTGAAATGGAGAAGGCAGAGATGGTGGTGTCTACTCACAGGAGCAACAGAAAGCTTCTGGATGCTATAAAAGGGATTCCAGATCAGGCGAACTGTAGTTGGTTTAGCAATGTTAATCATATAATACTGACAACTGACAGCTACTGTTACAAAATGAAGTCAGATGAGCTGATCTCACTCATCAAATCATATGACAATGCTGACAAGCAGTTTACTCAAGGCAACACATCTGATGCAGTTTGCTCACCCAATCATGAAGCAATTTGCTCACCCACTCGTGAAGAGATACTTTCTGTCTTTTGCACTCCTAAGTGTAGAGAAAGAAATGAGGCATATCGGTTACACAACGCTGAGTTGATCCAAGATTACAAAGACATAAAGAATAAAAATTTTACTTTATCAAAAAATGAAAAGCTTTATAAAGAAAAAATTAAAGCTCAGCGAAAAGACATCATCAAACTTAAGGATGATGTAAGTGTAAAGACAACCCATTTCTTAGAAGCACAAGAGAAGGTATGCATTTTGATCAAAGAACTGGAAGATATCAGAGAAAGATATCAAATTAACGAACTTAACATTAAAAAATATGAGTCTTCCAGTAAACTGGTCAAAAATCTGTGTGATCAGCAACTTAAATACAAGAAAAAGAAGGGGTGTGGGTTGGGTTACAATCAGGCTCCTCCTCCTTACAATGATAATTACACATACTTACCCATGACTGAGGAGGAATTGATGAATGAGGACAAGATGGCTTACGGTCCTAAAACTGATAAGTCATCAATCAATAGCAGACCTATTGATAAACGAGTGACTCCTTCGGTATATTTTGTTTCAAAGGGTACTTTTGATCCTAATGCTTCGACTTCCCCTGCAGATGAAGTTAAAGTTGAAGGTGTCGTTGGAGATGAACAAGCATCAAATTCTAATGTGTGTGACATTTTTGGCTCGTTTTTTCACTCTCTGATTAATTTCAGGCCTGATGGTTTGGGCGAAAACGTTGATGCTTGTGTAACAGAGACTGAATCAGCAAATGAAACAAATGAGCCAGCTGAACCATCTGATTCCAAATGTGAATCATCTGAAGCAGCTGATTCTGAGAAATTAGAATCAGTTGATTCTAGCGGATTCAGCTCAAAGGTGTCATGTGCAAAACCGTCTTGTGCTGAAAATTCGACAAATGTTTCAGCAGAAATTTCTGCTAAAGTTTCTAGTATTTCATCCGATAAACCTGAACTCTCCAATTCTGTCAAAGCTGATGACACGAAGGATGAAGAGAAGACTGACGTGAACAAGGCTCCAAGTGCGCAAGCTGAACAATCCGAACCTTCTGTTAGTGATGAAAAGGTTCAGAACAAGCAACAAGAGCCGAAGCAAGCAAGTAAAGGATGCGGAAAGAAGAAGCCTAAACATCAAAGACAAGTAGGCTCTCCACAGTCCTCAACGGGCAGCAATAGTCCTCAAAAGGCCCGTGATGTGAAAAATGCTTTTGTTAAGCCAGTCAGTAATGGCAAATGTGAGAAATATGCATTTGATTGTGCTAACTAAGCTTTCGAAAAGACTGGTGAGATTTCTGAACAAGACATGCAGTCTAAACAAAACAAGAAGAATCAAAAGAAATCTCCACCACAGAAGGCCCCTACAAACGACAAGTATAGACATCCCAATTCATCCTCGTTTGCAAGAAATGTGCAAGGAAACCAAGCACAGAAGGGACCAGTTCATCCTTCAGGGCCTGCAAGAGCAAATTCAGCTGATCAAAATGCTTTCTATGTGAAGAGACAAATATGCTTCAATTGCGGCATTGCTGGTCACATTGCTCGAAACTGCACACACCGTCCCTATGTACCCTATTATATTCAAAATCAGAGGGTTTCACCAAAGGATAACTACCATTCCAAGCCAATGAAGGTATCATCGCCTAAGGCAATGAAGAATGTGAATCCCAAGGTTAAACCTTCTGATGGGGATTGGAATGCTGCTAAAGCAAAAAGAAAACAAGCTTTGAAACCTACACAAGTTTCGAAAAATAACAAGGTTGATAAGCCAACTGTTTTGCCAAAGGCATCTAAGAAATTAGAAAAGCCTAAAAAAAATTTGGAGAGCAAAACAAAAAGCAGCTACATCTCCAATTCTTGAAACTAAAGGGGACTTGTGTTTAAAGGAAGTGTCTTATTTTGATGCTTCAGGTAAACCCAGGACCACGATGGCCTGGGTACCCATGTCTTACTAATCTCCTTACTTTTCAGGAACAACCAAGGAGGAGCTGTTGACAATCTCTAGAATGTTGATAACGGTTGTTCCAGAGATGAAATGGGTAACATTTCACTATTGCAAAAGGTTTAAATTTTTTTTACAGATGATGTGTTTCCTTTGGAGGAGATTAGAGAAGTAAGGTAAGATCAGCAAAAGGTACCGTTTAAATTCAGTGTTTTGATTTGAATTTGATTAGTCTTCAATCTGACGACAGAACGGTTAAGCAAAAATATTTTTTTCTCTCTTCCTTAATTCATTATTTTGTATATAAAGTGTCCTTTCTCTAGTAAATGGTAAATTTACGCAAAAATACAAGATTTATGCACAAATTTAGGGGGGGGAGAGGAACATATAGATAGATATAGAGTTTAGGAGGAGAAAACTCAGAAAACAAAGATACAAAAAGAGTTTGTTGTATATATATATATATATATATGTATTGCTTTAGGGGGAGAAAATGAGAAAAATACAAAAAACATTAGAAAAATGAAAAAGCCAAAAAGAAGAATTGCATGATATGAGAAGTGAAATAAATGTTCGTGTTAAAGGGCTTGACTAACACATGCAAGGTGCCATAGCTGAAAAGACTAGGATCTACTGTGATATGTCGATAGGCTTGACGCTCAACATGATAAAAGATACTAAGTGATATAAACATAACGAACTATGTACCGTGTGGGTAACATACCAACGACATATGATTTTATGGTCTTAAATCTTGTGTTGATAGATAGCCAACATCTGAGGTTTCGGGTCTTTATGTTGTTGAATCATCCGGGGATATCTTGGCTGTCCTTCCATAAATGAATTTTCACATTATGGTGAAGGGCTGACTCATGTAAGACCAGTATCGAAACAGTTTGACTTTAGCACGATGTGTTGGTAGGCTCTATCCTTAAAGACTGGAAACATTGGCTGTTCTGTTCAGAACTAAATTAGTACATGACCTCAGGAAATAAAATCACTTGGAGTTAGCTCATTTCTATTTGAATGTCTGTATGTTGTCCCGATACACACAATTTTGGTCTGACTCTGAAATCTTCTCTGAAAAAGTCGTGTATCTCCTCTGTTTTGCGGAAGCAAAGACCTGGATGTGCTAGGCAACGTCAGCTTCTGCTGCATCCAGATACATGCTGACCTAGCTATACGTTGTCGCGCTATAGATCAATTATACACCCGAAAGAGGCCCTCAAGTGCCCAAAAGAAACCCAAGAAACCTATATCAAACTGAGAAAAACTCATTTGATTTGTATATTATATCATCTCTGCTTAAGATCTATTCTGTTCTCTTCTCAATCTATTCCCAGTTAAGATTTTAGAGATCTGGATTGGACTTGTGAAATATGTGGTAGGGAAGCTACTTGCATGATAGCGTGTGCGGTTTATATCTCCTGGATTTGATTAGTATTTGTTTGGGTGTTCATTGTTATGAAATCAAAACATGATAAAATTTGTTACAGGCAGTTATATGGAAAAGGTCTAGGGAGATGAGTTTAGGAGGACAAATATACTGGCAATCGTCTAGATCATTCAGTAGTAGATCAGCGTTGATAAGTGAAGTCAAGCCCGAAACCTCGTGATTTGATCCCTGAGCAATTGGGTTATTAAAGTTATAACTGATTCTCTAAAGGATTTTTGTTTTTAATTAAAATAATCAAAGAAATCCTTAAATTAAAGGGTTTGATATAATATTACCTTAAGCATATCACGAAGTTGAAAAAATTGAAAGTTGAGCGTTAAAGTTTAAGTGGACAAACATATTGGCAATCGCATAGACCAGTTTGATTAGGCTCGTACTGAAAAGTGTTCCTTAGTCTGCCTAAGAACGAATTTTGATCCCATTGCGATTGTAATTGTATATTATGGTAGTTGTTTATATTTTGAGTTCTTATTTGTTTCTTGCTAAAAAAAAAAGTAGAAAAGTTCAAAAATACAAAAAATAGTGTCTTGTTTTCTCTTAAAAAAAATCCAAAAATAGAGTATTTCTTTGTTTTCTTAAAATTAAAAATATAACCGTTCTTGAAGATTTGACTGATCATAAAATTTGAAAGAGTTTAAATTGTGAAATCCGAGTATAAGTACTTGGATGTACCTAGTGTTCATATGGTACTCTCCCTGTTGCATAAGAAATGTTTGCTAATGAGTTTGTGAGCATGTGCAGAACTTGATTTCAATCAAGAACAGGAGTTGATGAAGATTGAGATGCTGTTAGTTGCTGAAGAAGCCTGAAGCAGCACACCAACAAGATGTACCTGAGTTAGAAGAATCGGATACGAAACACCGTCTGACAATGAAAGTACATTTGAAGAAGTACCATGAATTTGCTTGAAAGAAAAAGACTGAAGAAGAAAAGAGCTGTTGAGAATCCTCCTCTCACATTCTTTTTGACAAAGATTTTCAAGCAAAGCTGATCGAGATCCTGATATGAAGCTAACCACAAGAGCTGAAGAAAGAGACCCAGTGCTGAAAGTTCAGAAGTCAAGAACTTCCACAACATCTGCAGCATAGAGACAACCATAGACTTCGTTGAAGACGTTGCTGAATTCATGATATGAAGACAATTTGATGGCATCAGTCTAGGGGGAGATTGTTAGGCACTAAAGTGTGAGACTAACGCATCAAATTAACACAACGAGCTATGGTTATGAGCTGGGTCTTACCGGGTTAGTTTATATTAGGTTGTGGACCTTTATAGGTCACTTGGGCTAAGCTTTAGGCCATGTGGGCCAAGCAGGCCCAAGGGGAGCCCATGTAGGGAAATGGGCTTGAGTTAGTATAAAAAGAAGTTTCTAACTTGTTTTTAGGTTTGAACTTCTTAGAGCTTTATTGTTACAACTTCTAGAGAGCTAGAGAGAGGCGATTTGGTTGTGAGCAGCTGTACTAGACGGTTTTGCTTATTCAAGTAATAGAATCGTGTGCAAGTGTTGAAAAGTGATTCGGTGTGTTCTTCGTATTCGGTTTGTTCTTCATATTTTCTATTTATTCTTGAATCACATCAAGTTTGGATTCCGCACAAACTTGGTGTTGTTTGATATCATTGAAAGATCCAGTTATACAGGACTTACAGTCACTCTTACCTGGGAACTCTTGGGGTGAGTGTTCCGTTTACTTTGATTTGTCACCGTCTCATTTGTTTGCCTTAGGTAACAAACAAATGATCGCAAATTTTATGCATTGCCATTCTGTTTTGAATGTCTGATAACCTTTCACTTGTTTCTTCCTATGTCTTTCATTTTCTTCTAGAATGTCTCTTCCTCTCAGCAACGGTCAAATGTCCGAGCAAACTGCCAAATTTGCCCAGCAAATAGGCGAAGTGATTCTGAAGACTGTGGATTTAGGCATTGCCATGTCTCGTCTCAACAATGAGGCCTCTCGTCTCAACAATGAAGCCACTCAAGAGCCACCAAAAGAAGCAGAAGTTAAGCCAGCACCAAAATCAAGGAAGTGTAAGGATTCAAGGAAACCCGCAGCAGTTACACCTAATCAAGCGGGACCTAGCCAAGTGACAACACCACCAGCCAGGAAGCCATACAACGGAACTGCACCCTTGTGCAACCAATGTAGCCTTTATCATCATGCTAGCGTGAAGTGCCGCAAATGCCAGATTTGTGGACTTATAGGTCATACAGCAAGGGTTTGCTCAACTGCAGCTGTACCAAATCAAGCAGGACCCATCCGGGTGGCAACACCACCTGCTAAGAAGCAATACAAGGGAACGTCACCAATATGCGACAAATGTAATGGGCATTACCAAGCTCACTTACAATGTCGTCTGTGTGTATCATGTGGGCGAATTGGTCACCTGGCAAGTGCTTGTCGATGTAACCCGAACCAAGGTGGTCCAAATCAACCACAAGCCAATCCTGCTCAAGCTTGCTTTCAGCCTGGATCGTGCTACAACTGTGGCAAGATGGGTCATTTCGTGAATAAATGCCCGAAGCTAGCTAAGGCAAATCCAACCCACGAATGAGCAGTTGGCTGATTAGAAGATGTTGTTGTCTTATGCTTTTGTTTCTTCTATTTCTTGTAATGTGAAACAATCTGTTTTGTTTATAAACAAATTGTTGTTCACAATTCTGATATACAAGTGTAGTTACATGAGTAAATGGAAATTCTCTATAATACCTCTATTAAGGAACTATGTTCCTTACAAACTACTCTTGTGATTCTCTCTTTCAAATGATCGCTCATGATTTCCTCGAAAATTTTAAGTACTCGTTTCACTCTAAGAAACAAAGTACAGAAAATAAAGTGACATTATGAATGATCGTGCTTTTGCACATCTGTGCCTTTGAATCCTTGGTTAGATAACTAAGGGTATTTTCAAATCTCATACCCATTACGTTTTGATTTTTTTTTCAATATAAATATTATAAGTATTACAAAAACAATCTTCATGATCTCAAAACATTTCATATAGTTTGAAAACAATTTTTCGAATGCATTGGCTATGTTTTCAAAAACAACCTTCATGATTTCAAAATGTTTCATATAGTCTGAAAACAATATTAACACAGTACATCTTCTTATCAAGTGCATAATTTTCGAAAAGCATTTTTCATATTTTCAGAAACCTCATACATAATTTCAAAAATTTCATCTCACATGATTTTAAAACATTTTTATAAACATACCTACCTAGTACACCTACTTTATGATTTCAAAAGTATTATGCATAAGGTTTCAAAAACATTGAACACATTTTTTTAAAGAACCCCATGCATAGTTTTCAAAAATATTTTCTTCATACATTGACTTAACTTTCAAATTCCGCTTCATATGTCGCCTTGGCATATCTGGCATCTCAACTTCATAAGCATTTTACTTCATGTTTTGACCTAAGCACATCAAGTGCAAGGTTTCAAAACATCTACAACTTCTAAAATCCATATGGGATCTTTTATCTTCACATTAGACCCTTGTGGATGATTATCATTCAAATTAGAGTCCTTAATTGGATTCCTTGGGTACCTTAATTCGAACATTTCGGTTCCTTATAATCAAAATCAAATTTCCTCTTTAAAAGATCTTTCTATCTTGATAGTTAGATTCTTAGAAATATTTAAAGCACCAATCAAAATCCACTGATTGGATACCTGGTGTGCTTTGAATACATGCGCACAGTTAGTAGAACAAATTAACAAACAATTTTGTGGGTATATGACTATGTGTTTATGCATCTTGTGTTTTCTTTTATGCATTTTGTGTTTTTGTATACTCTCGATTTTCATTATTCCAATCCTCGTAGAATCTTTCATATCTTCATATGAGGGATTCGTAGAGGATATTCAAAAAGGTACTACCTTAAATCCTTATTGGGCTTCTATGTAATAGTTAAGACCCTTGGGTTATATAGTACCATTCCATGTTTCATACGAGACCCTTTTAGTGGTCTAGTCAAAAAGATCAATTCAAAAATCTGGTTAAGAATGACATGTGATGATATAAGCTGAAAAGACTCCTTGGTTGTCTATTAAAATCATTTATTGATTTAATAAAAGGGACCTTATGGTGGTCTAGTCACAATCATCACAGGCTCGTTCATTTGTTTTCTTCCCCTACACATTTTAAGATGCACTACGTGACTATGCAAGGAATTATGTAATTATGGATGCATACATAATTACGAAGTTCAGTGCACGGAAACCACAGTAAGACTTATTATGTGTAAGAATCGATAGTGACAACCATAACGAAATGTGAGCAATGTAATAGAGGTACGGTGGACGCACCAATGAAGCTTTATATACTTGTATATAAGTGTCCCTCTCACATTGCCAGCATGATGTTATTGTAAAGTTACTAGAAGTTCAGGACTCTAACCAGTGTTGTTTGATCTTTTCAACTTCATGTTTCAAGCTCTCACAAGTTTCCTCTGAATAAATTTCGGGACGAAATTTCCTAAAGTAGGGGAGACTGTGACACCTGGGTCACTGCGACCATCAAACAAATACCAAACCAATGAAATATTGTATTTCATACTTGGGATTTGTACAAATATGTGTATCATTTTCACATATCAATTCTTGTTCGATTTCGGGCTCTAATTCGCTTTCTTGAAGGTTATACGCGCACTGATGCGTAAATATAACCAGTTTAATGCAACAAACACTCTGGAATAGTGAAATAGGCTTCACATACCTTAAATAACCTTTACATAACTTAGAAATAAGTTTTGAAGGCTTTGGTATGACAAAATCAAGTTTAATCGCTTACAGGGACTAAATTCGACACACTGCGAAAGTATGCCGATTTGAACTGTAACAGACATTCTGGAACATGACCATAAGTTAAACATACCATAAATACCCTTTACATTGCTTAGAAATTGGCTTTGAGGGGTTCGGTGTGCTAAAATAAACTTTTGGCTCATTCAAGGACTAAAAGTGTCAAAAGGTGCAAAAGTTTGCACTTTCGCGCGTAACTTACGTTCTGAATACATCCGGACATCCAAAAATTTATGTAAGCATTACAATATTATGCTTTAGTGTTTGGCTTGTCAAAATTCCATTCGTCGCGCATTTTGGACGGTTTTTGCGTCCATTACGACTTCCGTCGTAATTAACCGAACACCGTAACCGTACGGCCAAACGAACCGACATCCAAGATGTTTTCAAGCATATTTCATGTTCCCTATGACTTAACATCATTTTGGGGCTTGAAATTGGGTTTGACGGGTGTTAGAAGTGCCGTTACGCAACGAAACAAGGTGTAGGGACCAAAAGTGTAATTCTGCCAAAGTTGATGGCTTACGGACCGTAAGCCATCACTCTTATGGTCCGTAAGCAGGGGTCAGATGCAGAAACTCGTTTTGACTGCTGTTAACAGCTTTTCAACACTCCAAAGGCCAATGCCACATGTCAATCTTTGGTGGTGGGGGCAAATTGAGTTACCATAACATTCCAACACATGTACGGATGAGATTCGAGCACGGTATTCGATAAACGATCCTAACGGTTGTCCAAATACTATAAATACCCAACCCCATTCAACTCAAAACCCACAAAATCTGATCTAAAAGCTCTAAGTTGAAGCCATTGCTTCATACCTGAGCTACTTGGATCAAGATTAGCTTTCGGGGACCCTTTGTAAGTGTTCCTTCGTTCTTTTATCGCTTTTCTAGTCCGAAAGTCAAACTTTGTTTGACTTTCTGCATTGACCAGTTTATAGTCAATGCGAAGTTCGTTTGAACTTCATAACGTGAGCGTAATCACGATGGTCATAGTCCCTAGTGACTATACCTACTGATTACCACGTTATCTAGGCTCAGTGACGAGTCGTAGTTTCAGCCAAAATGCGCATTCGTGCGTATTTTGTAACCAAACTACTCTTGGGTATCAAAACCATTTGTTTTGATACCAAACCAGTTTTCTAAACTTAGTTAAGCATGTTTTAACATGCTTAGCTCGTCACTTTTAGTTTAGTGCTTATATAGGGTCGTAAGGTAAGCGATCTAAACAATCGCTTATACTTTCGAACCCGACCCGTTTGGTCGATCATTAGGATCCGACCAAACACATTAGGTGACCATAGTATATAGGGAATAACCTTCCGAGGTTATACCTTATGGTCGCTTCGTTTAAGTAGTTGTATGATAGGTAGTTTATATGCCTTAGGTAAATTACCAAAATGCCCTTTTTACGCCAAAATTCATTTTAAGCATATGTAACATAAATTTTGACATCTAAAATGATTGGGAAACAATGTTAGACAAGTTAAGGCATATTTTACTTGTCATAGGACTAGTTAGGCAGTCCGAACACGTTTTACGCGAACGACGCGTTAAAGTAGCATAAGCTACCAAAACGGGTCGTAATGGGTCGTAAGCACTTAGGTTAGGTTTCATTTAGTATGTAGTCTTTGTTAAACCATACTACATGAGTTCCCATACTCATTTGGTTTACGAGCCCTCATTCTATTCGATCCTCCGATATAGGTCCGGTTCATTAACATAGTTACCTATATTAGGTGCCGTTTGATTCCGTGATCTCTAGCATTGCTTGGTGGTTATCTTAGGACTTCTGAGCAATCTCAAATGAGTACATAGACTCCTCTTTTACTGTTTTTCAAACATTTTGGGGTGAAACACATGTGCCTACTTGTTACTTTCGTGCCTTTCATGCTTTCATATCATATGCTTGTTATGTTCATTAGTACATTATAGTACATGATTTCATTACATTTCATGCTATGTATGTCCATTGTGTGCATACTTAGTACATTGTTTTACATTACATTTCATGCTATGTATGTCCATTGTGTGCATACTTAGTACATCGTTTTACATTACATTCTATGCTATGTATGTCCATTATGTGCATACTTAGTACATTATTTTACATTACATTCTATGCTATGTATGTCCATTGTGTGCATACTTAGTACATTTATTATTCATCACATGCTTAAATTTTGGTATGACATTTGGTTTGTTTAAATGGGACAATGTACATTCATTAACACCGATCATGCCGCTCGGTAGTAGGTAGTGGTACCATAGGACTTGACAACTCCCATTCCTGAAATCCTGGGTTTGTTTGGATCGGAAGGAATGACCGAATCCGACTACATTTCTAGGTGGACCTTAGACTTTATGCTAGGGTTTATCCTACAGTCACAAGGCTTGGATGTATGAATTTTCACAATACCGCATAGATGTTTGTATCAGTATAGCATGCATTTGTTCCACAAAACATAACTTTGATTTAAACCATGTTTTACTTCAATACCTTGTTTTTGTGCATTTTACATATGGTTTAGTTGATATATTTCACTTACCGTACATGATATTTTGGATACACATTACATGATATGCATTAGACATAAACATTTTGACATTGATATACAAAATTCATGATTTACATTAGACATAAACCTTGACATTGATATACGCAATTCATGATTTACATTAGACATAGACATTTGACATGGTTTTCACACAAACATTTTGACATTTGATTATACATAAACATTCTACTTTGATGGTTTGGTTTGAGTAAGTGATTTAAGTAACGAGGCGTGTGTAATATGATACAAGCATGGTGCATACGCCGCTGGTACTTCCTATATATAAGTGCTTGTATGGTATTACATATCGTAGCGTTATTTGAATCATTTCGATTTAGACATATAACATTTTATTCAAATAACATACTTTTCACAATACATTGTTTTCACAAACAACTTATCTAATACAAACTCATTTTAATTGGTTATTTACTTAACCATGTATTATTCTTTTATACATATATATATCGTTTGGTTTATTTATCACTTTTCAAATGATTTACAAGACAAAGCAAATTACAAAGTTCATGACTAAACATTTTCTTAAACATAAGTGATGAATTCTATTTTCACAAAACCTATGTATCTCACAGGCATTTTTATGCTGACGTACCTATTTTCACATTTGTTTCAGGATATGATGCATAGGATTTATCAAGATACACTTAGGCGGACTTGGGCCTTAGCGACAATAAAAGATGCAAGACTAGTTATTTTATGTTATGTTTCTTTGATTGTCAAGACATTGTAACTCTTTTAATCAATAAAACAATATTTCAATTTCCATGTGTTATGAAACAATGATTCTGTTACAACACTCCCCGACGTTTCCGCCACGTTTTGTTGTTTTACGTGGTCAGGGTGTGACAGGAGCAAATAAGCAGCCAAAACCAACATAAATACAAAGAAAATGAATAAACGTGACATGCCCAACCCCTCGGCAGCATCCCCAAAGTAAAAACAAAGAATCAGAAGACTCACCACGGGGCCGTGCCCAGCTGAACACGGGGCGTGGTCAGGGACCTGTACAAAAGACAAACCTGTAGAAGCTTCCACGCCCACCACGGGGGCGTGGCTAGCTCAGGACGGGGTGTGGTCAACGCAAAGATATGCAAAATCTTGAGAGTACAGATACGAAGTTGACCACGGGGCCGTGTGGGGCCCTCTGCTGACACCTGCAATTAATGAAGAAAGAGAAAAAACTGGCCACGGGGGCCTGCCCGCTGGACACGGGGCCGTGGCCAGAGTTCCGTGCAGGCTGTATATAGGGGTGCTTGGTTCATTTCAAAGGCATCCCTTGGCAAACCACTACCTACCACTTTGCCACCACTCCACCACCACTACAACACCAACACCCACCACCATCATCCATCATCCATCTTTAGAAGGTGTAGTAGTCTCGGGTCCAAGATTGATCGTAAGGGTTCTTGCCAATCAAAGGCCATGTTTGGTTAAGCCTCTTACATCACTTGGTGAGGACAAGTCTTTTATGTATTACTTTTGATTTTTAATCTTCCGGCACTTTTTATTTGGGTTTGTATTAATGACTTTAATAACTACTTTCTTATGTTGAAGATGAATTCTTCCTATCATTTTTCCTTGGTGTATTGAAGTTACTTTACTGTCTATATAAAGTAAAAGATTGCATCATTCATGTCTTTACGGTCTATATAAAGGCATGTGGACTACCTGGTTGATGGGGGGAATGGTTTGGTAAGGTTCTTGCCTTGTTCAGTGTATAAATCCTACAAGGACCTGGTTCAAGCTTACTAGGACCTCCTTCAATACCCACTGGTATTGGATGGCGGGGGTGCGAATAGCTTGAGCCCCTCATATGTAATCTACTATTAATACATTAAACCGGCTTCTTGAGATTGTATCCTTGCTGACTCAAACCACTTAGCCGAGGGTAACGTCACCTTCAAAAGAGAGGCCTACCACTTTTCGCATTTATAACTAACTTAATTGTCTTTCAATATTCCGACCCTTTGGGATTGTATCCCTACTGACTCAAACCAATGTGTTGAGGGTAACGTCACCTACAAAAGAGGGGCCTACTACTATAACTAAGATAATCTCTTAAAGGCGAGTTGGATCCAAGTGATTCATCTTGTCTATCTGTTTTTACTTTATTTTATTTTTTCATTTTCAGTTTTTAATTTAAAACTTTTCTCAAAATTTTAGATTGATTAGACGTTGAGGATAAACCGGTACTAAAAGCTGTTGTGTCCTTGGACGACCTCGGTATCTTACCAACGCTATACTACGCTCACGATGGGTGCACTTGCCCAAGTGTGTATTTAGTGTTAGTAGTATATCGTGTTTTATAAATTTAAAACTTGACTAATGTGTAAAATGGGCTTAAATTATCAATAAAAATATATCACGCTTTGCACACTCCAAGCGTCAATTTTAGTTATACGTTCTGTGCCTAGCACAACATTTAGTTATTGGTTTCTTACCAACGTCAATAATCAAAGGTAACGTATTGGAAATTCTTTTGCTTTCGATGGCGTCCCAACTCAAAGGGTTCACGTCAGTCTTAACTACATCGTTGTCATACGAGTTACGAGATGGATAATCAAAATGAAATAGTGTTCGATATCGGAATTATAGACGTATATGAAATGTTCATGATAAAGAATTCTAAAATTATCGTTGACACACATGCTCGTGATTTATCCTAAATTGCCATTCATTGTGGCCTTTGGATTTTCTAATGGGTGGGGTTCGGTTACAAAGTCCATTTTTCCTACAAAGTATACAAAGTCATAAAACACCACAATTTTAGCCATAAAAACACTCAAACCCACAAATAACGGAGTGAAGATCACTAAAACACAATATCTAAACTCTAACATTCCATGAAAACTTCAAACACACCATCGTAGAACTATGAATATAAAACACAACATAATAATCAACATAAAACACACTATTATTAGTCATTCGATAATTAAAGCCTTATCATCCAAAACACAAGACAGAACCCACAAATATTTCATTTTGGTAATCTTCACTTTGTTATTTATGGGTTTTGAGTGTGTTCTATGGTTGACATTATGGTATTTTATAACTTTTTACACTTTGTAGGAAAAATGGACTTTGTAGCCAACTCCTACCCTTCTAATATATATACATAGATATACATATCTATACAGTCATATGTTTCATATACTATAATATACATACCATTTATAAGGTCAATGTATTTACACTACGTGAAAAAAGGGCCACGTCCACTTTTGGGAAAACCGCCCTGCCACACATTTGTAAAAATGTGTGGCTAAAGGTTCTTCATAACATTTTAAAACACATTTAGTCACACATTTTATTATTAATGTGACCATTTATACAAGTTCAAAACCTTTAGCCATACTTTTAGAAATAATGTGACATTTATTAGCCACAACTCGAAATGTGTGACCAAATGTGATCTATGGCCACATATTTTTGTTTCATGCGACGAAACCCATATATTTGACACCTTTAGCCACACTTTAAGAAAAAAATTGTGACATATATTTGCTACAAAAGCAATGTGGGGCTAAATGTTATCTACAATCACATTATATATTTTCCTATGACCAATAACATGTGTATTCAAAACCTTTAGCCACACTTTAAGAAAAAAAAAACTGGGACATTTATTAGCCACACTAAAAAAGTGTGGCCAAATTTTGATCTACGGTTACTGTATTTGTTTCGTGTGACTAAACACAAAAGTATTCCTAACCTTTAGCCACACATTAAGATAAAACAACCATATTAGAAAAGTGTGGCCAAATGTGTTCTACGACCACATTATATGTTTAATAATGTGGCTAAAATCTAATACATATGACCACATATATTATATTATGTGACCAAATATTAGACAATAGTCACACTTAAAATTACAAAATTTAATGTGGTTTTACATTAACATCCATCGCACAATCGTCATTTTGTTTATTTTGTGTGACGAAATGTTATCAAATGTCATTAAAAAATGTGTGACCAAATGTTAAACTTACTACATATTTAAAACTTCCTCCTAAAATATTTCATTCCAAAATTTAAACTTCCTCCCAAAATATTTGATTCAAAACTTCCCTCTCAAATAATATTCTCATTTAAAAAATTACGTTATTTAATATTGAAAAACAAAAAAAAATCTTACCAAATATCTGGAAATTCAAACTATTATTATATATTATATATTATATATTTTAAACCATATTTTTTTCTTCTAAATAATATATTAATGTATACATATTAATACTAGTACCGAATTTCTTGTAGTTAATTGTTTTCGATACTAGTACTTTTGATTTGATTTGATATGGTACCGATAGTTTACCAATTTTTACTTTCAAATAGCATTGTGGTACTGGTACCGTAGAGTACCATACCGTACATTTTTGGTACCGGTACCTGTACCCATATTTGATGATTTATGGTATCGGCATTTTCGGTACCGGTATGTTCGGTACAAGTATCGGTACCGAACTCATCCCTATTCATATATGTGTTAATAGACTATATTGGGCTTTACTTGGTCACAATGGCCAATAGCGGTCATTGATATGTTAGTGAACCATATTGTGTCACACCCCGACCACGTAAAACAACAAGACGTGGCGGAAACGTCGGGGAGTGTTGTAACAAAATCATTGTTTCACAACCATGGAATAAATAATTTTGTTTTATTGAATCATTGAAATATTTGTTCTATTACAAATCTGATAAATACAAATATTATCTTTCAAGTTTTAAAGTCGCTAAGGCACGAGTCCACCCTAAGTGTAGCATGTATCAACAATCATCATAAAGCAGCACCTGAAACATGTGTAAAAATAGGTACGTCAGCATAAAAATGTCTGTGAGATACATAGGTTTTATTTATTTTAGGATTCATGACTTATGAGTTTAAAGAAAAAAAGGTTTTCTTTTATAAATCATTTATAAGAAATCAGATGGTATAAAATAATAATACATAGAAAACTTAATAAGTAAGTAAAATGAGTTTGTATGAAATATATTGTTTGAAAAAACATCATTTTTATAAAATGGTTTATAGTATATATAAAAAAATATACTTTGGTTTTTAAGAAGGGTTAATGGATTTAAACACCCTAACTATAGCCATTTGGCCGATGGCACTCTCAACTTTCACTTTGGCTCAGACCACTCCCAACTTAACACATCGATTGTCATGGCACCCCCTCGTTAAATATTCACTAACCAGGTTACTCAAATTAGCCTATGTGGCAATTTAATCTGATGTGGCATTCATACGTGTCATACATGAGCTGATGTGGATAATCCCTCATTCTTTGAAGTTTATAATCCTCATTCATGAACACCTTATAAAAACCCCAAAATCATTACATATCAAACCCTAAAATCCCTCATTCATGACCATGCCAGAAGTATTCTTCATACAGCTAGTTCACTCACAGACTCTCCATTAGCCGTGAAGAAGATGTTTCTAAATCAAAATCAAAATCCAAAACCAAGTGTGCTTCTTCTCCGAAGAAGAACCGTTCAGATGTATCTGAGCTATCAGATACCGACTCCAAACGTGAAGAACAAGTGAAAAAGTTATCAGATCTGACGAAAGATGAAGATCCGAACGAGTTTGACGGATTTGAGTTCAGACTTGACGGTTCCGTTATGATGCTACCGGCAGATGAACTGTTTTCCGACGGTAAACTTGTTCCGTTACAGCTTTCAGTTGTTAATCAACCTGCCACGTCATCAACGGAAATTGTTTCCAGTGATACTGATACGCCGTGCTCTCGCCGGAGAAGTACGGACGATGCGTTTGCTGCTGATCCGTACTTGTTTTCTCCTCGAGCACCGAGGTGTTCTAGCCGGTGGAAAGAGCTTCTAGGTTTCCGTAAGCTTCATCAAAACAGCAATAATGTTGTTAACAAGGTTGATTCCAATAAAGCAGCCGGTGTTAACAGATCTTCGATAAGGCAGTTGCTCAATAGAAGTTCAAGATCATCAAGCGATTCGTTTATCAATTTACCGTTAGTCAAAGAATCAGACGGAGAATCTGTATCTGTTTCGTCTTCATCTTCTGAACACCTTATAGTGTGTTGATAGTAATGAAAATGGTGAATCTCACGTTGCTGATAATCATGTTAAACTACTATATTCCTGAAACATTTTTTTTAATTTCATGGAGTTTGATTTTGCTCAGGGATTTTAGGGTTTGATATGTAATGATTTTGGGGTTTTTATAAGGTGTTCAATGAATGAGGGATTATAAACTTCAACGAATGAGGGATTATCCACATCAGCTCATGTATGACACGTATGAATGCCACATCAGATTAAATTGCCACATGGGCTAATTTGAGTAACCTGGTTAGTGAATATTTAACGAGAGGGTGCCATGACAATCGATGTGTTAAGTTGGGAGTGATCTGAGCCAAAGTGAAAGTTGAGAGTGTCATCGGCCAAATGGCTATAGTTGGGGGTGTTTAAATCCATTAACCCTTTTAAGAAAGTCGACTAAGTAATATATTAAAATATATTTCAGTTCCCATATCGTTAACCCAAGTGTACTAAATAACAACACGGTATGTAATGTGATGAAAACACTTATATATATGAAGTACCGGCGACGTATCTACCATGTTTTCATCACATCACACCCGTCCCGTTATCTAAACACTAACCAAAACCCAATCGTTAGACAAATAGCATATTAGATATACCTTAGTTGTTTAAAATAATAATTTTTAGTAGTATATCAAAAGTATACTTTGGATTTATAAATAACATATTAAACTATGTTTTAGATTACAAATAACATATTAAACTATGCTTTAATGATTAACAAAATATATGTTGGTTTTGTACGATATCACATATGAGAGCATATCAAACTATACTTTTGGGAGTATAACTTAATATACAAAAATAATGCGATTTAAGAATTCATTCAGACCTAGTGCATCAAAATACACCTTTTAGACTATAAGGATACCACAAAGGCAATCCCTATTTGGATGGAGAAACAAATTGGTTTCAGACATTCCATGACAACAAGAATGGGGTGTCAAATCCTATAGCGCTATATCATACTACCAACCGGTCCGGTGAACAAAATAAGTACTATTCCAAACATTTATTTTATAATCTTTGAAAAATTAGAGTTTAAATCATAGACAATCATTCAGTTTGCAAAAAGATACGAACAAATATGTATAATCAATTATACTTTTGGAAAACATGAAAATAACAGATAGGTACACATGCTTCACCCCAAAACAGTTTGAAAACAGAAAAAGAGGGGACTATGTACTCACTTGAGAGTGCTTAGAAGTCTTGAACAACTACCAAGCAAGCTAGAGGAGTCCCGGAAATCAAACGGTACCTAATATAGGTAACTACATAAATAACCGGTCCTAAATCGGGGGATCGGATACTATGAGGTCTCGTGAACCAAATGAGCGTGGGAACTCATATGATATGGTTTAACAAGGCCTACATACTAAAGTGAAACCTAACCTAAGTGCTTACGACCCATTACGACCCGTTTAGGTAGCTTACGCTACTTTAACGCGTCGTTCGCTTAAAATGCGTTCGGATAGCCTAACTAGCCCTATGACAAGTAAGATATGCCTTAACATGTTTAATATTGTTGCTAAATCAGTTTAGATGTCAAAAAGTTGTGTTATATAGGCTTAAAATGAAATTTGGCATAAAAAGGCATTTTGGTAATTTACCTAAGGCATATAAACTACTTATCATACAACTACTTAAACGAAACAATAAGGTATAACCTCGGAAGGTTATTCCCTATACAACTATGGTCACCTAAAGTGTTTGGTTGGATCCTAATGATCGACCAAATGGGTCGGGTTCGAAAGTATAAGCGATTGATTAGATCGTTTACCTTTACGACCCTAGACAAGCACAAATCTAAAAGTGACGAGCTAAACATGCTAGAACATGTTTAGTTAAGTTAGAAAACAGGTTTGGTATCAAAACAAATGGTTTTGATACCCTAGAGTAGTTTGGTTACAAAATACGCAAGAATACGCATTTTGGCCGAAACTACGACTCGTCACTGAGCCTAGATAACGTGGTAATCAGTAGGTATAGTTACTAGGGACTATAACCATCGTGATTACGCTCACGTTATGAAGTTCAAATGAACTTCGCATTGACCATAAACTGGTCAATGCAGAAAGTCAAACGCAGTTTGACTTTCAAGCTAAAAACGCATAAAAGAATGAAGGAACACTTACAAAGGGTCCCCGCAAGATTGAATTTCCAAGTATTTCTCAGGTATGAAGTGTTTTCACACATCAACTTAGAGAAAATCTCAGAATTCAAGTGGGTTGCAAGTGAACTATGGAGGGGTATTTATAGTTTTCATAGAACTGTTAGGATCGTTTCTTGAAAACCGTGATTCAATCCTAGTCGTACACATCGAGCCCAGAGATTTACAAAACCAGGGGAGCCCATAGAAATGCTTAAAACCATGTGTACAAGTGTGGAGCAGCTGGATCAAGCTGGAATCAACATCCTGCTGATTTGGGGATGTCTTACGGACCGTATGGTCCTCACCCTTACGGTCTGTAAGGACCTTGCAGGTCAGCAGGTTTTGAAAATGGCAGAACAGGCCCCTGTGACTCCGAACTTCCAATTTGATGCATTTTTGACACGTTTAAGCGCCGTTAACCCCATTTCAAAGCACTAAAAAGAAGTTAAGGTGTAGGTAACTTGAAATGTGCTAAAAAATATGTCGGATGTCGGTTCGTTTGGTCGTACGATCGCGTTGTTCGGTTAATTACGACGAAAGTCGTAACGAACGCAAAAACGATCCAAATTGCGCGACGAATGGAATTTTATCATGCTAATCACTAAAATAAAATATTTTAATGCTTACATAAATTTTTGGATGTCCGGATATATTCAGAACGTAAGATATGCGCAAAAATGCAAACTTATGCACTTTTTGACGCTTTTAGTCCCTATTGATCAATAAAGTTTATTTTAGTATACCGAACCCCTTAAAGCCTATTTCAAAGCTATGTAAAGGATATTCAGGGTATGTTTAACTTATGATCAAGTTTCGGAATGTTCGTTACAGTGCGAATCGGCATACTTTCGCAGTTTGTCAAATTTAGTCCCTGTAAGCGAATAAACTTGATTTCGGCATACCAAACCATTCAAAACTTATTTCTAATTTATGTAAAGGTTATTTAAGGTATGTTAAGCCTATTTCACTATTCCGGAGTTTTGTTGCATTAAACTAGTTATACTCACGCATCAGTGCGCGTATAACCTTCCAGAAAGCGATTTAAGGCTTGAAATCGAACAAGAATTGCTATGTGCAAATGATACACATATTTTTTTTTTCAAATACCAAGTATGAAATACAATATTTCATTGGTTTGGTATTTGTTTGATGGTTGAAGTGACACAGGTGTCACATATTGGGCCTTAATGATCACAATGGACAATAGTAGATCACTCATGCCTTAATGGATCACAGTGTTAATGGGCCATATTGGGCCTAAATGGAACACAATGGACAATAATGGATCGTATATGTCTTAATGGACCATATTAGGCCATAATGAATCATAGTGGACGATCATACATGTCTTAATTGAACATATTAGGCCTTAATGGAGCACAACGGATAATAGTGGATTGTATATGTCTTAATGGACCTTATTGGGCTTTAATACATCACATTGGCCATTAGTAAATCATATATGTCACAATGAACCATATTGGTCCTTAGTGGAACACAAGATCAATGGTAGATCAAAATTTCGTATTGGGCCTTAATGGATCACAATGACCAATAGTCGATAATACATGTCTTAATGTACCATATTAGGGCTTAATGGAGCACGGTGGCTAATTATTGATCATTTATGTCTTAATGGACGATATTTGGCCTAAATGGATTACAATGACCAATATTGGATCGTACATGTCTTAATGGACCATATTTGGCCTAAATGAATTACAATAGGCAATAATGGATGGTACATGTCTTAAGTGACCTTATTGGCCTTAATGGAGCACAATAGACAATAGTTTACCGTACATGTCTTAATGAACCATATTGTGCCTTAGTAGCGCACGATGGACAATAGTAGACCATACATGTCTTAATGGACCTTATTAGGCCTTCATGTATCACAATGGACAATAGTGAATCATATATATGCTAATGAACCATATTGGGCCTTAAAAGATCACAATGACCAATAGTTGATCATATATGTGTTAATGACCCATATTGGGCCATAATGGATCATGATGGGTAATAGTATATCAAAGTTTTCTTAATTGACCATATTGGGCATTAAAGGATCATAGTGAAGAATAATAGATCATACATGTCTTAATGGACCATATTGGGCTTTAATGGATCCCAAAGAACAATAGTAGATCATAAATGTTTTAACGGACCATATTGAGCCTAAATAGATCACAATGACAAATAGTGGATCATAGAGGTGTTAATAAACCATATTGTTCCTTATGTGTAGATATATATTATAGTATATGTATGCGTTTTGAAAAAGTAGGTGTGTTTAATTTTAATATAAGTATTTATTTGACTTGACGAGCAAATTTTATAAACCGAGAAACGCGCGACATTAACCGGTTCGTATATGCAATACGCGCCTGACCCACCCACTAACCCTAACTATTTAAACATTTCATTCTCTTCCTCTCCTTCATTTTCAACTCAACCCTTGCCCCCTCTTTCTCTCACACTCCAGAATTATAGAGAGATAAAGAGCGAGTGGTGTTTAGAAAGAGAGGGAGTTGAGAGACGGTCGACCACCACCATGGGTGGCAGAACCACAGCGGGCTGGTGATGGAGCCATGGTGGTAAAGGGGGGCGGCGGGGGTGGCTCGGTGTGTGGAGGCCGACGGCAGGGGTGGCTACGTGGGCTGTGACAACTGGCACTTTTCCACATATTCCGTACAATATTAAAAGTACTTTATGCTTTAATGACTGTGCCTGATCAAATTATTGACATGAATGATTTTCTGATTGCTGTCATATACATACAAGTGCATTACATGTTGCATGATTTCTTATCATTATTGCATGCAACACAGTATGATTCAATTAAGTGCACAGAACAAAGTTAGCACAGTTATCAGACAAACAAGAAGTACTAACGGGAGTTCAGTACTCAGACATACATGATGTTAAGACACAGAATGAGCCCGAAACCAAGAGTTACACTAGAATAGTGTGTAGGAGAGTAGGGATCATAAAACTGCCTTCCGAGTGATAGTTTAAGTGCCTGAAAGTGCCCGAATCTCATAAAAACTGCAGAATTATGCGCAATTCAGCAAAAATCAGCATTTTAACAACAAAATATAATGCAGAATTATGGTTTAATGGTACAGAATACCTTCCTAAGTGTCATGAATCAAAACTTTCGTAAAAGGGAACATAAAGCGCACAGAACTGCGTAATTTAGCACCTTAACGAACCGGTAACCAACCGAACAACCAGACATTACCCGAAACACCAAATTTTCACTAGAAGCATTGTTTTAGTGTTATGAAGCTAGATATGGTCACCGAACATCATAACACATCCTTAAACACTATAACATCTAAAACACTAACTAACACACTTAACATCTAACCAGATTACCTAACTAATAGTTGACACATAACTAACATACCCCCTTCTTTACGGTTATAGACATGGGGACCGACACCTTGATTTTATTTGATATGTTGGACCCTTTGTGAACATAATACCCATTCGACCTTTGATTGTTGGAAGATTTCTATTTAAAACCACAAGACACTCATCTCTTTCATTCGACACTTAAACAACAACACAACCTCCTCACTTCTCCTTCTTGTTCTCGGCTCAACATCACACACACAACACTTCCATTTTCACTTCAATATCAACCATTCTAAGTGCTCTCAAGGGTGTAAGAAGCAAACCTAAGAAGCTTGGAAGCTTTGGAGTTTGAAGGACCTTCACCAACAACTTTTATCCACCTCCTACATCATCATCTTCATCTTGTTTCTTCCCTAGCCATCTGAGCTAGTAGTAAGCTCCTCACAACTTGATTTTACTTCTAATTTTAGTGGTTAAAAGGTTATGTAACTTGTTAATCAGAAGAATCTCAAAGAAACATAAGCATGAACATAAACATAAAGCTTATAACATGAAGAACAAGTTGTTTTAAGTATATGTAGTATACTTGATTGTTGAATTCTTGTGTTTATGCAGTTGATCATCGTAAGAAACTTGCTAGATGATGATTAAACACATGATCTAGCAAGTGTAAGGATGGATCTTGAGAAAATGATAATGATCAACCTTTATGTTAATCATGAACTTGAATATAAGTTTGATTTAGTGTATGATGATTATTGAAACATGTTATAAGTCTTGAATATGAATGATTTCAAAGATAATATTTTCAAGAGAACAAAGTTTATTTCAAGATTTACATGATCATTGTTTTAAAGAAGTTAATCATGTTTTAAGTGTTAAATCAAGGTTAGAAGAGTGTTGGTAACAAGAAAAATACAAGAAGAATTGTTTTTAGAAAATCATCATGTAAGTTGTAAAGAATTAAAAATTACAAGAATGAGTTTTATAAAATATAAACCATGTTTTTAGGGGTAACTAAACTTACTAAACAACATGTAAAGTTACTACAAAATTTTACAAACTTTTAAGTTCATGTCATAGTGTAAATTGAATATTTGAAGCAAATGGTAAGTCTTGTTTATGTTGTTGATGATTGGTGATGATTTTTAAAAAGAAAATGATATGCCTTTAAGCATGAAAACCTCCATTTTTAAGGGGAAACTATGGCAAAATTTTTGTAAAAATTAAATACTTACAAAAATATTTTAAACAAGTGTTTACAAGTAAATTTTGATCATGGTTTTCATATAAAAACTTGCCATAATTTTTATTACAAAAATTACAAATATTGGAGGTTGATTTTCATAAATAAAAATGAGTAAGTATATATTTAGGAAAATATATATTTAGATGTCACAAATTATGTGTTACTTGTATATTATGTGTGTTAGTTATATTATTTATGAACTTGAAAATAGTATAACTCACCAAAATACCAAGATTTGAAATACAAAATATTACCAAAATCCCAAGAAAATGAATATATAATTTATACCCGAATATTGGACAAACCGGACAAGGACTAAGGACTATAAATATATAAATTCCGGAAATAAATTCGTAACTCGACAAGTATGACAAACGGTATTTTGGAAACCAAGGAAACGGAAAGTATGATTTTTACAAGTATTACAAAATATATTATATCTTTTTAAATATAAAATATATTATTTTGAGTGGAGAAAAATATATATTTTCTTGAACAAATTGAAGATATATTATTTTGAATGGAGGAAATATATATATTTTCTTAAACAAGTTAAAAATATAATATTTTGGGTGAAAAATGGGAATATATATTTTCTAAAGTTAATCTTTAAAATACATATTATTTTTTAGATATATATATGAAGGTATACTTATTTTTGCCAAGAAAGATTTATAGATATTTTTCTATAAAAATTTTCTTAAAATATATATATTTTGAGAATATAAGTTGGTGATTTTTAGTTGATTAAAAATAATATTCCCGAAAGTTAAATACAAGATTAAATATAAAATACTTAACAGATACAAGAAAATACGTATTCTCATACGTACCGATACACACCGGAATACGCCACCAATACTTGGAAAAATACACAAATATAAGAATACACAAAGTACAAGTACACCCATACTTGGGAGAATACATAATATACCAAGTTAAAAATATATTATTTTAACAAATATTCCAAATAATTGATAAATATAATTTAAGTTAAAATATTATTATTTTAACTAATAATTATATACTTTGGAATTACATAATCTAACTCAAACAATACCAATTCCAAAAGAATCTTTGAGTTACAAGGAACAGGACGCAAATCCGTGAGTTCATGTCCCCCTTTTCTTTTAACTATTTTCAATTTTATAACTTCGGGGGTGAAATACATGTTACAAATATTTCAAACGTTTACAAATGGTATGGTTAGCTAAGGAATGAACTGTTATATCATCTGAATGGGTAGGCGCACACTTAAGACCATTAATCCTTGTATAGGACCGAGGGGCATGAGTGGTAGATCTATCTTGGTGTTGCGAGCCCCACCCATGGGCCGGAATGGCCGAATGTGGTGACTTAGTCGTTTCAGCTGGGTGGACCGGTACAAAATCCGCTAGGTTTGAGCCTTCCTGCACCATTGCACACATATTAATGTATTAGCTACACATTAATTGATATGTTTATAGACGCTTTCATACCGGATTACAAAGGCATACATACAAATGTTTACAAGATTATTCGAACTCATACAGAAACACATGAACTCACTTAACTTTTGTTGTTGTTTTCAAAATTACATGTATTTCAGGAAACGAGATGGATCTTGGGCGCTGATGTTGTTTTCAAGACGTAAATTTCAAGTTTAGATGTCATCCACTTTTGATTTGTAACATAACTTGAGGATTTGTTGGTTGAAACCTAAATGAATTGTGTTGTAACATTTTAAACTTATGAATGGATGAAAATCATGTTTTAATCATATAGTTGTTTATTATAATTGAATGCAATGATATTGAGCAAGTCACACATCATACGCTTCCACAAAAGTCAGGGTGTGACAGTTTGGTATCAGAGCTTCGATTGTAGTGAACTAGGATTCCTTCTCGAGTCTAGACTACAATCACTAGGGCTCTCTCACGAAAATATTTTTACAAAATATTTTTCATTGCATTTACAAAAAAAGCGCCAAGATCCATGAGACAAACATTTTTCAAAGGAAAGACAAAGCAAGGACATTAGTAGGGAGGAGAATACCCCAACTGATGTGCCAATTAAGGTATAGTCAGTCCATGTGGGATAGACTTGCCAAAGACAAAATGATCGCCGAAAGAACAGACGAAAGTTATATGTGACATGTTGCATTTACTTGCTTGTATATACTAAGTAATATTAATATTCGTTAATATATATGCATATATATATAGTGGAAGGTTCAAATGAGAAGAATTTTTTTGTAAGAAGAAAAAAGAAGAAGTTTCAACCAATAAGAATGTTTCATTTTACTTCATTTAATATTTGCATTTAATTTTAATACAAGGGTATATTGGTAAACTTACATAAATCATTAATTTGTATTCTTCCCCTTTAATAACTAACTAAATTAAATTTGTAACTCCTTTTCAAAATATATAATTTTTTTCCAAATTAAAAAAACAACTTAATTTAAAGTGTAGAATAAATTACTAGTTGTGTAGGACAAATTACGAGTTGTGTAGGATATATTTCGAGGTGTGTAGGATAAATTTCGACTGTGTAGGATAAAATTGTATAATGTGTAGGGTATATGTTGGAAAATTTTGATATGTGTAGGTTTTGTAGATTATATGTAGGAAAATTAATGATTAGTTGACTAATTAATTAAAGAAAAGAAAAATTAATGATATGAGTTATAAATGAAATAGTATTTTACTAATATGCCATTTCTTCTTTTTCTTCTCATATTAAATTTCTTCTCAAATGAACATTCCCCTATATATATATATATATATATAGGAATAAGTTAAAATGAGAACCACCTCGAGTTGTAAGAACCAGCGAGAACCACCCCCGCGGGGGGCCGTTGACCACAATTTTTTTTTTTACAACTAGATGTGTATATTTTAACACCCTACGCAAAGTTTGGGTTCAAACGGCGAGCCCGAGGGGGTAGTTTTTTACGCCCGAAGTTTGATTAAAAAAAAAGAAAAATTAAAAGAAATTAAAAAAACCCAAACTTTGGGCGTAAAAAACTACTCCCTCGGGCGCGCCGTTTGAACCCAAACTTTGCGTAGGGTGTTAAAATATACACATCTAGTTGTAAAAAAAAGAAAAATTAAAAGAAATTAAAAAAACCCAAACTTTGGGCGTAAAAAACTACCCCCTCGGGCGCGCCGTTTGAACCCAAACTTTGCGTAGGGTGTTAAAATATACACATCTAGTTGTAAAAAAAAAATCGTGGTCAACGGCCCCCCGCGGGGGTGGTTCTCGCTGGTTCTTACAACTCGAGGTGGTTCTCATTTTAACTATCCCCTATATATATATATATAAGGAAAGGATATATAGAAAACCACTTTTATTGAGAAAACCCAGGAAACTCAAAGCTCCCGACATTTTCTTTTTTGAAAAAAATAACATATGTAATATACATGTTTTTAAGACTTTTGGGCCAAAAAAAACAAAAAAACGCCGAAGGGATTTAAAAAAAAAAAAACAAATTTCAGCATTTTTTGTGTAACACGTGTTACACAGCAAAGTTGCTGAAATTTGTTTTTTTTTTAAAAAAAAAAACCCTTCGGCGCTTTTTTGTTTTTTTGGCCCAAATGTCTTAAAAACATGTATATTACATGTGTTATTTTTTTCAAAAAAAAATGTCGGGAGCTTAGAGTTTCCCGGGTTTTCTCAATAAAAATGGTTTTCTCCATATACTTACACTATATATATATATATATATATATATATATATATATATATATATATATATATATACGTATGGGATTATTATTGACGGAAACGAGATACCTTCGACTTCGAATCGTATTATTGTTCTTGGCTCGCACAATGCGACTATCGACCTTGCGTTTATTGCAGAGCTGATGGCTGATGTAATTACTAAACAAGACCCTCAGGTTGATTCCATAGAAGATGGCTGTTCTTCCCTCTCGAATGCGAAGGTGCCTGACTACGGTAGCAACGGCGAGGCGGAGGAGGCAACCTTGGACAACAACCTTATCAACGGGACGAAGTCCCTGTGGCTTTTACGAAACATGATTGACGACACTCCTGTCCAGGCAAGGGAGATGAAGCACTCATCTTGAAGGTGCCCCTCCAACTACTATTACTAGGAACTCTCGTTATTCCTAATATGTCTAAGCATTGTGCCAAATCGCGCGTAATGTCAACTGATGATAGCGCGTGGACCACCATAATGGTCCTTTCCTGAAGGTATGAGGACAGTAGTGTCCCCTCTGTGGCTGATCGTCCGCTTTGAACGAGGGAAAATTAGGGTGACCATGTAAGACAATTTATTATTACGGGGGCCCACGTAATAACGACTTGTAGTTGTCACACCCTGACTTTTGCGGAAGCGTATTATGTGTGACTTGCTTAATATCACTGCATTCAATTATATCAAACAACTAAATGATTAAAACCACGATGTTCATCCATTGATACGATTCAAAACATTACAACCCACATTTTTTAATACCAAACAAAGACTTCGAGTTTAGAAATACAAACCAACCAAATGTTTTAAGTTCCATAATCGACTTTATCAAAAGACACTAATAAAACGAGGCTTTGAATAATGTATCTTATCAAAGATAAAATACACGATTCAAACCCTTCCAATACTGGATGACATCTTTTCTTGTGTACACATCTTGAAAACCTTGAATGTCCGCCAGATCCATTATCAATTTCATGAAATACATGTAATTTGAAAACATCAACAAAAGTTGAGCGAGTTCATGTGTTTTGTATGTGAGCTCGTAATAACTTGTATGCATTTGAGAGAATTCCTTTGATAACCGGTATGAAAGCGTCTATGAACAGATCATTAATGTTTTGCAAGGACATTAATATGCGTGGTGTGTAGGAAGTTCTCAAACCTAGCGGATTTCCGCCGGTCCATCCAGCGGGAACGACATAGTCACCACATGCGGCCACACAAGGACCCATGGGTGGGGCTCACTACACCCAGATAGATCTACCACTCATGCCCCTTGGTCTTAAACTAGATTAATGGCACTTAAGAGAGATACTACATCATCCACGTGATCTAACAGTTCATTCCTTAGCTAAACCATACCATTGAAACATTTGAACATTTGAAACATTGAAACATGTATTTCACCCCCGAAGTTATAAACCGAAAACAGTTAAAGAAAAAGGGGACTTGAACTCACAATCTTGCGTCCTGCGAACTGGTGTAACTCAAAGATCCTATCCCGAAGTCGTGCCACTACCTACACACGTGCTATGGTTTATTAGACTGCTAGATCATGTAACGACTCTCAGTTTTAGTTGTTATGACTTATCAGTCTTTGAGTTAGGCCTTGATGTACATTATATGGTTCCAAAGTATATAATTATTGGTTAAAATAATAATATTTTAACTTAAATTATATTTATGAATTATTTGGAATATTTGTTAAAAGAATACATTTTAACTTATTTTGCCTTGTAATCCTTCCATGAATATTTTCCCAAGGATGGGTATACTTATACTAGTATTTTTAGACTTGTGTATTTTGCCAAGTATTGGTGGCGTATTCCAGTGTGTATTTGTACGTACAAGAATACGTATTTTCTTGTATTTAATAAATATTCTTATACTTAATTCTTGTATTTAATTTTCCGGAATAATATTTTTAATCAAATAAAAATTCACCAATTTATATTTTTAAAATATAAGTATTTTAAGAAAAACTTTTATAGAAAATTATCTATAAACCTTGCTTGGCAAAATCA
>JARYGA010044726.1:0-44075 GCA_030545235.1 Helianthus tuberosus
TTTTCCACACTTGTTAAACGTGCGGGGCATTGACACGCCCTTTAGGATTTGGCTCCGTGTTACTTGGAAGACCACCCGGGGGTCTCTCGGATAACATTTTAGCCAACTGTCCCACCTGATTCTCAATGGTTTGTAATGAAGCCTTCTGGCTCCGCAATTCCCCTTCTTGTGCCATGAAACGCTCCTCATGCTGCTGGTATCGGTTCTCAGCTATCTGATTAGCGCAATTGAAGTTTTCTATCAGTTGTGTCATCATCTTCTCTAGTTTAGAGTTATCTTGAGAGGCGTTCGGTTGGGAACTGTTCCCTGAGCTTTGATGATGGTATTGTGGCTGGGAGGACTGACATTGAGATTGGTAAGGCTGTCCCTGGGGCTGTTGTGGCACGGGAGCTCGCTGAGCATATCCAAGTGGATTTTGGTTGTTGGAATTGGCTTTCCACCCAAAGTTTGGATGATTTCTCCAACCTGGATTGTACGTGTTGCTATAGGGGTTATTTTGGGGCCTGATTGGATTGCCCAAATAGTCCACCTCTTCGTGGCCAGTAAACATAACACCCTGCTCACATGTACCTGGCTCGCGTGACACTTTACATAGCTCACCTGAAGATTGTACTGATTGTACTTTTGAAGCGTTTTGAGCTTGGTCAAACCTTACTGCCAAAGCTCCGATCTGTGCTGAAAGAGCCGTATATGTATCTACTTGATGAACTCCAGGATTTGATTCAACTTTAATTCGTACTCCACTATGACGTGAACTTGACTTCAACGCAGCTTTCTCAATGATTGCATAGGCTTCATTGGGTGTTTTGGTTCCCAAATCTCCTCCTGCATAGACATCTAAACGTTCTTGTGAGTTATAGTTAAGTCCTTGGTAAAAGTTCAACACAAGTTGTCTTTTTGAAAACCCGTGATGTGGAACATCGATCAGAAGATCTTTGAACCTTTCCCAAGCTGCGTGTAGAGATTCTCCTTCATCCTGTTTGAATGTCACAATACGATTCTTCAGTTTAAATGTCTTTTCTGGCGGGAAATATTTTTGCATAAAAAGTTCGGCCAACTCGTTCCAAGTTCTGATGGATCCAGCTGGAAGTGACAAAAGCCAAGATCTGGCTTTGCCTCGCAAAGAAAATGGAAAAAGGCGCAAACGAATTGCGTCTTCAGAAACGTCTGTAATCTTAAATGTCGAGCATACTTCGAGAAATGATGCGATGTGTCGACCAGGATCTTCATGATCTAGCCCGTCAAACTGCACAGAATTTTGTATCATATTAATTATACTTGATTTAATTTCAAAACTCCTTGCTTCTATCTGAGGTCGGGTAATGCTCGGTAGCAAGCCCTCTCCTCCTGGACGGCCGGTCTCATTCAAAGGCTGGTCGTCTTCTTCCATAATGCTTCCTTTTTCGTCCTCCGAACTCTCGCTGTCAGAAAGTGTCACTGGTTCGTCGATTGCGTCTGCAATCCTTTGTGCAACAACAAGTGCTCTTTCGTGTAGCCGCCTACTTCTTCTAAGGTTATTTACAGGTTCGTTGGCTGGCTCAGCTTTAAACGGATTCGGGGGCGTGGACATTAACCTATAAGTGAAAAATAAAGTATTTTACAGATAAAATAGTAATATTATACAAACTATAAATGCTAATACTATAATATAATGCACATATATATATACAATATATTAAATATTTCTAACTAATATTTACTCTATATATACAATTAAAAACTATGAAATTAACAACATCAGGCCCTGGTCCAGTGGTTGACCAGGGCGCGAATGAGTGTGTGGGCGCACAGACCCGAGTTCGATTCTCGGGGGCTGCCTCCATGCATATTTTTTTCTTATGCCCGCCCTTCTCTCATGTACCGTTACAATTTGAGACTAGCGGTGCGTGATTGTAAAAACAAATTTTTTTTTATGTGTTGCTAAAAAGTCGTACATGGTCGTGTATCAACCCACGTACAGCGGTTCGCAACGCCATTTCGTTATGCGCATGGTAGTATAATCGGTCCCCACATTATTGCGTACCCGATTACTACCTTATGCAAATTGTTATTAACAAGTATTAATAAATGAATAAAAGACAGTTAAATAAATAAATTGTACTGATTGTACTTTACATAGCTCACCTGAAGATTGTACTGATTGTACTTTTGAAGAGTTTTGAGCTTGGTCAAACCTTGCTGCCAAAGCTCCGATCTGTGCTGAAAGAGCCGTATATGTATCTACTTGATGAACTCCAGGATTTGATTCAACTTTAATTCGTACTCCACTATAACGCGAACTTGACTTCAACGCAGCTTTCTCAATGATTGCATAGGCTTCATTGGGTGTTTTGGTTCCCAAATCTCCTCCTGCATAGACATCTAAACGTTCTTGTGAGTTATAGTTAAGTCCTTGGTAAAAGTTCAACACAAGTTGTCTTTTTGAAAACCCGTGATGTGGAACATCGATCAGAAGATCTTTGAACCTTTCCCAAGATGCGTGTAGAGATTCTCCTTCATCTTGTTTGAATGTCATAATACGGTTTTTAAGCTTAGTTGTCTTTTCTGGCGGGAAATATTTTTGCATGAAAAGATCTGCCAACTCGTTCCAAGTTGTGATGGATCCCGCTGGAAGCGACAAAAGCCAAGATCGGGCTTTGCCTCGCAAAGAGAATGGAAACAGGCGCAAACGGATTGCGTCTGCAGAAACGTCAGTAATTTTAAAAGTTGAACAGACTTCGAGAAATGATGCGATGTGTCGACCAGGATCTTCATGATCTAGCCCGTCAAACTGCACAGAATTTTGTATCATATTAATTATACTTGATTTAATTTCAAAACTCCTTGCTTCTATCTCAGGTCGATTAATGCTTGGTAGCATGCCCTCTCCTCCTGGACGGTCGGTTTCATTCAAAGGCTGGTCGTCTTCTACCAAAATGTCTACTTTTTCTTCCTCCGAACTCTCGCTGTCCGACAGTATTATTGGTTCATCGATTGCGTCTGCAATCCTTTGTGCAACAACAAGTGCTCTTTCGTGTAGCCGCCTACTTCTTCTAAGGTTATTTACAGGTTCGTTGGCTGGCTCAGCTTTAAACGGATTCGGGGGCGTGGACATTAACCTATAAGTGAAAAATAAAGTATTTTACAGATAAAATAGTAATATTATACAAACTATAAATGCTAATACTATAATATAATGCACATATATATATATACAATATATTAAATATTTCTAACTAATATTTACTCTATATATACAATTAAAAACTATGAAATTCACAACATCAGGCCCTGGTCCAGTGGTTGACCAGGGCGCGAATGAGTGTGTGGACGCACAGACCCGAGTTCGATTCTCGGGGGCTGCCTCCATGCATATTTTTTTCTTATACCCGCCCTTCTCTCATGTACCTTTACAATATGAGACAAGCGGTGCGTGATTGTAAAAAAAAATTTTTCTTTATGTGTTGCTAAAAAGTCGTACATGGTCGTGTATCAACCCACGTACAGCAGCTCGCAACGCCATTTCGTTATGTGCATGGTAGTATAATCGGTCCCCACATTATTGCGTACCCGACAACTACCTTATGCAAATTGTTATTAACAAGTATTAATAAATGAATAAAAGACAGTTTAAATAAATAAATGAATACAAGAATACATAAATAAATAAATAAAATACGTGTGTAAGCGGTCCGATTTCGAACACTGCTATCAACGTACTGTACAGAAATGAAAATAAATAAATAAAATGACAGAAATAAAATGACTGAATTGAAGTAATGTAATAACTGTACAAAAATAAATAAATAACTGAAATGAAAAATAACTGAATTAAAAGTGCTGAAATTAAATTGCAGAAATTAAATGTTAGTTGACAGTAAATAAAGTTAGTGTGTGACTAATGAGAATTAACCCATGTCTCCACAGTTAGTAAAGTTAGAAAGTTAGTAATCCGTAAAGTTAGTAGTCCGTAAAGTTAGTAGTCCATAAAGTTAGTACCAAAACACAAATCTTATCACAAAAATTATGGTAGACTCGGCTGGTACAACCAAACAATTGCCACCACAAAGAAAAATATGACAGATTTGGATGGTAAAAATGTTAGAGAGTTAGAATTAATCAGAATAAATAAATAAATAAATGGTTATATAAACAATAAATAAAAGGTTAGTAATAAATAAAAAAAATAATTACAAAAATGTACAAATATTAACAGTTATTTACAGTTTATACATTGGTAAAATAATAACTTCGATTGTTCCATTATTGACACCTTATCTTTTATTTAAAAATTATTTCTATGCATGTCCCCGGCAACGGCGCAAAAAACTTGGTGTGTGCTCAGAGCGTATATTTAAACAGTTGATTTTAAGCACAATTTTAAGTTTTAAATTTATAAAAATGGTTTATACCTTAACATTAAAACACACACAACAAAGGACAAGTGTATCCCGTCACATATGCAGTAAAGTATTGGTAAGATCCAGGTATCGTTCAGGAATCAGACAAAAGTTGATATAGACATAAGCACTTTAAATAAAAGGTGAGATGTTATAAGTACTGAATCTTTATTATTATTTTACCAGAGGAAGAAATAATTGATTGGTTGTATAACTAAATTAACTGAAAAATAAAAATATAAAAATAACAAATATCTTATTTCACAAATAACCTAAGCATGTTATCTAACATGTATTTCACCAAAGTACTTTATCAATTTTCCAATTGCAAGACAGCTAGTCACCTTTCGGAATTTTCTAACATAATAATTCTTCGGAAAAGTAAGACAGAAGTCCCATCTTAAATTACCTAAAATCATGCATTAGCGAGCTATTGATTTATGTGAACCTTTAAAGATAGATTAGTCATCCGTTAAGAGTTTTCTAACCTCACTTATCAAAGAAAGCAATACCGATGGTCACAATACAGCCACGAGGATAAGCATTTATGTAGACTATATAACAAATAATTTCACATTTACAAGTCTTGAATACAAATCTACCAAGATAGCAATTTCAGACCAAAACTACTAAACAAGGATCATTAACCGCATACAAGAACATGTAATCCACACCATATAATTCATAAGAACCCTTACGTGTAGGAAAGTACTCTTAATCAAATAAGACATATATTGTGTAATACCAATCTCCGGGTCTGGTCTCATGGTGTAAACAGAATTTACAAATAAGTGATAAAAAGCAGTTAACATACAAATTATCACATATCCATTACTCAATACAATCAAACTCAATAAAGAACACAACATCAATGAAACATTCAATTATACAATCATGAAGATAAACATAAACAAGTACTTAGATTTCATACAAACTAGATTACAATACCAAATTTATTCAAGAAACAAGTTCATAAATACTAAAAACACATAACTATATACAAATACTATACATCAGCCCAATAACATGCACAATGATTAGACTACATGTTCAAGAACAAGGAATCGAACCATAAACATGCACTAAGTTGACGGGGTGGATTGACTAGGCTTTCGCACGAACTCGCGGCATTGAATTGGCTTGATCATAACTAATTCGGACCTTGAAATTCGCCAGAAAACTTGTAGAAAAACCCCAACATTATTATTGAAAACGGATGGGCTATTTATAGGTAAATTTTTGGCCACTGTTTACCACTAGCGCACCGTTACATGCTTGGTTGTAGCGGTGCGCTATTCTGTTTACGACCTAATTCGTCCACTGAGCTCAACGGGCTAGCGCACCGTTATGTGTTTGGTTGTAGCGGTGCGCTACTTCTAATCTGACCTAATTTTTGTTTTGTCGTTTACACGTCTAGCGCACCGTTACTCTTTTATTGTAGCGGTGCGCTACTGCTGACTTAGGTCAATTTCTTGCTTTTCTTTAGCCCGCTTCCCGAGGTATCGATTCTTTCTTCGGTCTTGTACCGTTTTCTCACATAATCTACAGATAATTCACCGATTCCTGCAGATTCATAATTTTATCGAATAAGTATCGAAAACAACGGATAAACGCACACAATCTAACTGAAACAGGGGTTATTTGATATAAAAGATGTGTATAATTCTAAACACATCAAATATAAAAACTTGGTGTGTGCTCAGAGCGTATATTTAAACAGTTGATTTTAAGCACAATTTTAAGTTTTAAATTTATAAAAATGGTTTATACCTTAACATTAAAACACACACAACAAAGGACAAGTGCATCCCGTCACATATGCAGTAAAGTATTGGTAAGATCCAGGTATCGTTCAGGAATCAGACAAAAGTTGATATAGACATAAGTATTTTAAATAAAAGGTAAGATGTTATAAGTACTAAATCTTTATTATTATTTTACCAAAGGAAGAAATAATTGATTGGTTGTATAACTAAATTAAATGAAAAATTAAAAATATAAAAATAACAAATATCTTATTTCACAAATAACCTAAGCATGTTATCTAGCATGTATTTCATCAAAGCACTTTATCAATTTTCCAATTGCAAGACAGCTAGTCACCTTTCGGAATTTTCTAACATAATAATTCTTCGGAAAAGTAAGACGAAGTCCCATCTTAAATTACCTAAAATCATGCATTAGTGAGCTATTGATTTATGTAAACCTTTAAAGATAGATTAGTCATCCGTTAAGAGTTTTCTAACCTCACTTATCAAAGAAAGCAATACCGATGGTCACAATACAGCCACGAGGATAAGCATTTATGTAGACTATATAACAAATAATTTCACATTTACAAGTCTTGAATACAAATCTACCAAGATAGCAATTTCAGACCAAAACTACTAAACAAGGATCATTAACCGCATACAAGAACATGTAATCCACACCATATAATTCATAAGAACCCTTACGTGTAGGAAAGTACTCTTAATCAAATAAGACATATATTGTGTAATACCAATCTCCGGGTCTGGTCTCATGGTGTAAACAGAATTTACAAATAAGTGTTAAAAAGCAGTTAACATACAAATTATCACATATCCATTACTCAATACAATCAAACTCAATAAAGAACACAACATCAATGAAACATTCAATTATACAATCATGAAGATAAACATAAACAAGTACTTAGATTTCATACAAACTAGATTACAATACTAAATTTATTCAAGAAACAAGTTCACAAATACTAAAAACACATAACTATATACAAATACTATACATCAGCCCAATAACATGCACAATGATTAGACTACATGTTCAAGAACAAGGAATCGAACCATAAACATGCACTAAGTTGACGGGGTGGATTGACTAGGCTTTCGCACGAACTCGCGGCATTGAATTGGCTTGATCATAACTGATTCGGACCTTGAAATTCGCCAGAAAACTTGTAGAAAAACCCCAACATTATTATTGAAAACGGATGGGCTATTTATAGGTAAATTTTTTGCCACTGTTTACCACTAGCGCACCGTTACATGTTTGGTTGTAGCGGTGCGCTATTCTGTTTACGACCTAATTCGTCCACTGAGCTCAACGGGCTAGCGCACCGTTATGTGTTTGGTTGTAGCGGTGCGCTACTTCTAATCTGACCTAATTTTTGTTTTGTCATTTACACGTCTAGCGCACCGTTACTCTTTTATTGTAGCGGTGCGCTACTGCTGACTTAGGTCAATTTCTTGCTTTTCTTTAGCCCGCTTCCCGAGGTATCGATTCTTTCTTCGGTCTTGTATCGTTTTCTCGCATAATCTACAGATAATTCACCGATTCCTGCAGATTCATAATTTTATCGAATAAGTATCGAAAACAACGGATAAACGCACACAATCTAACTGAAACAGGGGTTATTTGATATAAAAGATGTGTATAATTCTAAACACATCAAATATAAAAACTTGGTGTGTGCTCAGAGCGTATATTTAAACAGTTGAATTTAAGAACAATTTTAAGTTTTAAATTTATAAAAATGGTTTATACCTTAACATTAAAACACAAACAACAAAGGACAAGTGCATCCCGTCACATATGCAGTAAAGTATTGGTAAGATCCAGGTATCGTTCAGGAATCAGACAAAAGTTGATATAGACATAAGTATTTTAAATAAAAGGTAAGATGTTATAAGTACTAAATCTTTATTATTATTTTACCAAAGGAAGAAATAATTGATTGGTTGTATAACTAAATTAAATGAAAAATTAAAAATATAAAAATAACAAATATCTTATTTCACAAATAACCTAAGCATGTTATCTAGCATGTATTTCATCAAAGCACTTTATCAATTTTCCAATTGCAAGACAGCTAGTCACCTTTCGGAATTTTCTAACATAATAATTCTTCGGAAAAGTAAGACGAAGTCCCATCCTAAATTACCTAAAATCATGCATTAGCGAGCTATTGATTTATGTAAACCTTTAAAGATAGATTAGTCATCCGTTAAGAGTTTTCTAACCTCACTTATCAAAGAAAGCAATACCGATGGTCACAATACAGCCACGAGGATAAGCATTTATGTAGACTATATAACAAATAATTTCACATTTACAAGTCTTGAATACAAATCTACCAAGATAGCAATTTCAGACGAAAACTACTAAACAAGGATCATTAACCGCATACAAGAACATGTAATCCACACCATATAATTCATAAGAACCCTTACGTGTAGGAAAGTACTCTTGATCAAATAAGACATATATTGTGTAATACCAATCTCCGGGTCTGGTCTCATGGTGTAAACAGAATTTACAAATAAGTGATAAAAAGCAGTTAACATACAAATTATCACATATCCATTACTCAATACAATCAAACTCAATAAAGAACACAACATCAATGAAACATTCAATTATATAATCATGAAGATAAACATAAACAAGTACTTAGATTTCATACAAACTAGATTACAGTACCAAATTTATTCAAGAAATAAGTTCACAAATACTAAAAACACATAACTATATACAAATACTATACATCAGCCCAATAACATGCACAATGATTAGACTACATGTGTAAGAACAAGGAATCGAACCATAAACATGCACTAAGTTGACGGGGTGGATTGACTAGGCTTTCACACGAACTCGCGGCATCGAAGTAGCTTGATCATAACTGATTCGGACCTTGAATTTCACCAGAAAACTTGTAGAAAAACCCAACATTATTATTGAAAACGGATGGGCTATTTATAGGTAAATTTTTGGCCACTGTTTACCACTAGCGCACCGTTACATGTTTGGTTGTAGCGGTGCGCTATTCTGTTTACGACCTAATTCGTCCACTGAGCTCAACGGGCTAGCGCACCGTTATGTGTTTGGTTGTAGCGGTGCGCTACTCTAATCTGACCTAATTTTTGTTTTGTCGTTTACACGTCTAGCGCACCGTTACTCTTTTATTGTAGCGGTGCGCTACTGCTGACTTAGGTCAATTTCTTGCTTTTCTTTAGCCCGCTTCCCGAGGTATCGATTCTTTCTTCGGTCTTGTACCGTTTTCTCGCATAATCTACAGATAATTCACCGATTCCTGCAGATTCATAATTTTATCGAATAAGTATCGAAAACAACGGATAAACGCACACAATCTATCTGAAACAGGGGTTATTTGATATAAAAGATGTGTATAATTCTAAACACATCAAATATCCCCACACTTGAGCTTTTCCTTGTCCCTAAGCAAAACAAATGTACAAACTTATTAGTAAAGCAGAAAAATTAAACACACAATAATGTACATAAATGTTTTAAAATTAACTAATAATAATAGCAATGAGAAATCTTAATGCAACCTTTCAAAAATAAATAGCGTTTTTAACACTAATTATTCACTTACTTGCATCTTTGATGTACTTCCCTCGGCTCACTGGTGTAAACTAGTGAATTGTGCACTAGTAATTTTCTGTGATCACTCAAAAGCCAGGTCATAAAGTAACATTTACATAGGCTTCTAATGAAATCTCATTTTTATCATTTAACACATAAAAATTATAAAAATCAAGAGGACTTTTATTGTGGGTTGTAACTTGGCTAAGGTTTAAGGGTAGGATTGGATATTTACTGGGTGATGTGTTGCAATCCGGTCTAGCAAATTATCCTAACAAACCTCACACAAAAGTAAACACTCCTGACTATGTAAAAACTGGAAATATAAACAAGAAAACAGAAGCAAATGAAATACTGATACAATAATTTTTTTTTTCACAAACCAAGTGACTCTTTTAAGGTCAGATTGTCAAGACCTGTTTTATCTTTGATGTGTCGAATGTCTTCCTTTGTCCTGTAGTGAACATTACTTCCTTTTCTAATGGACCGTTCGGCATTGAGCCTAATAGCCCCCATTCTCATGAGAAGTGTATATTCATGTTGGGATTCAGTTTGACTTTTTCTACATCTTCCTTCGTGAGACCAGTTTCCACATCCAATGCATTTGTCGTATCTTTTTGCTCTTCTTTTCATTGCACTTTTGGAAGTCCCACAAAATGGTGGCGTTTGTTCTTTTTGTCGCCACTTTTTTCTAACTTCTCCAGTTAAGTGAAATATTTTCTCTCTAATCTCCGACGGTAACCTTGGTTTCGCGAATTGTAAGCAGCAAAGCAAATTTGAATCAAATGAATGCATGTCCAGTTCTTTTATGTCTGCCGGTAAAAGACCCAAACTAAACTCCTATAATAAGACAATTATACTAAACCGGAATTCACACTTGGGTTTAAACAAATGAAAAGGAAAAGGCTCAACATGGTTTACTATTGGGTAATATTTTTGGGTTTTTTTTTTTTTTTTTTAACAAGAAAGGTAAACACATGGTTGTATCCTATTGCCTCTATCATTTTTATATAATTTTTACAATTAATGATTTAAACAAGTATATTCAAGACAAGTTCTGAAATGTAAACTATTATGCGGCACACTCATCAAAATGAAGTCTTAAGCATATGATTAATGCTATTAGAATGGCTCAAAACTCACTAATTGGGTGCGTATTTTAGATGCAAATTTATTAATAAGTGTAAAATAAAAAATTTATTTCTGAAAATTACTTTAATATTTTCTCATTTGTATACTTATTAGTTAAGAATAAATCAAATATGTACAAAAATATTTACAAACAAGCTAAAATTTTTTTTTTTTTTTTTTTAGATTTTAGATTTGTACAAAAATTAAGCATTTAAGGACAAACAATTTATCAATCTTTAAACCCCTCCCCACACTTGAACTTCACATTGTCCTCAATGTGAAACACATTTTAGTTAAGCGATTATGAAGAGCTGAACTAAAGTGTGAAAAAGGATAGAAGTACTCCCTTATAGTTGAAGTAGACTTGTCTGAAATAAATTTTGAATATAAGTCTTCTCAACTCTGTGTGCATTCCTTACAGACTTGCCCAGTACGTCACTGACTAAAACAACAAACAACACTATTGATCAAACCGTTTAGATAACTATAACCAATCCATTATTCCAAACAGAAACAAACATACACTAAAAACAAGTAAGGAATCATGCCTTGATTGAAGATTCGAGTTTACTCTTTTTCAAAAATTAATTGGTTTTAGGAGTGGGAAAGCCAAGAACAGGTGTGCGGCCAGTGTTAGTAATTTCGAATTATTTTATTTTATTTTATTCCCTGAAAAATTACTGTTGCTAAAAAATCGTGCACGGTAGTGCGCATCAACCTGTACACCGTTGTTCACAACGTGGTGCCGCTGTGCACGGTGATGCAATCGGTACACACAGTATTGCGTGTCTGACGACCACCTTATGCACGTTGTTCTTGGTCAGATGTGATTATGAAGTGCACAGTCCTGCGGATCAGAAGCATGACTGTGTTTTATCTGCACATTCTGCAAACAGAAGTAACAAAATGCTTTTCAACTCCTTTTTCTTAATAGATTTTACCATTTTTGCAAGGTTTTTCATTTTTTAATTTTAAACCAACTTCAAAGCTCCCTAAGACATGAATCAATCTTGTTCAAACCTACTAAAAACAGAATAAATTAACGATCAAGGAAATAAAAGCGAGAAATTAAATATTTACAACAATACCCTTAGCGTGTGAAAACACGCTCGCTAAATTTGTCAGCGAGTCGATAGCTAGACTCATTTTTTTCCACACTTGTTAAACGTGCGGGGCATTGACACGCCCTTTAGGATTTGGCTCCGTGTTAGTTGGAAGACCACCCGGGGGTCTCTCGGATAACATTTTATCCAACTGTCCCACCTGATTCTCAATGGTTTGTAATGAAGCCTTCTGGTCGACACATCGCATCATTATTCGATAAAATTATGAATCTGCAGGAATCGGTGAATTATCTGTAGATTATGCGAGAAAACGGTACAAGACCGAAGAAAGAATCGATACCTCGGGAAGCGGGCTAAAGAAAAGCAAGAAATTGACCTAAGTCAGCAGTAGCGCACCGCTACAATAAAAGAGTAACGGTGCGCTAGACGTGAAAACGACAAAACAAAAATTAGGTCAGATTAGAAGTAGCGCACCGCTACAACCAAACACATAACGGTGCGCTAGCCCGTTGAGCTCAGTGGACGAATTAGGTCGTAAACAGAATAGCGCACCGCTACAACCAAACATGTAACGGTGCGCTAGTGGTAAACAGTGGCCAACAATTTACCTATAAATAGCCCATCCGTTTTCAATAATAATGTTGGGGTTTTTCTACAAGTTTTCTGGCGAATTTCAAGGTCCGAATCAGTTATGATCAAGCCAATTCAATGCCATGAGTTCGTGCGAAAGCCTAGTCAATCCACCCCGTCAACTTAGTGCATGTTTATGGTTCGATTCCTTGTTCTTGAACATGTAGTCTAATCATTGTGCATGTTATTGGGCTGATGTATAGTATTTGTATATAGTTATGTGTTTTTAGTATTTGTGAACTTGTTTCTTGAATAAATTTGGTATTGTAATCTAGTTTGTATGAAATCTAAGTACTTGTTTATGTTTATCTTCATGATTGTATAATTGAATGTTTCATTGATGTTGTGTTCTTTATTGAGTTTGATTGTAGTGAGTAATGGATATGTTATCATTTGTATGTTAACTGCTTTTTATCACTTATTTGTAAATTCTGTTTACACCATGAGACCAGACCCAGAGATTGGTATTACACAATATATGTCTTATTTGATTAAGAGTACTTTCCTACACGTAAGGGTTCTTATGAATTATATGGTGTGGATTACATGTTCTTGTATGCGGTTAATGATCCTTGTTTAGTAGTTTTGGTCTGAAATTGCTATCTTGGTAGATTTGTATTCAAGACTTGTAAATGTGAAATTATTTGTTATATAGTCTACATAAATGCTTATCCTCGTGGCTGTATTGTGACCATCGGTATTGCTTTCTTTGATAAGTGAGGTTAGAAAACTCTTAACGGATGACTAATCTATCTTTAAAGGTTCACATAAATCAATAGCTCGCTAATGCATGATTATAGGTAATTTAAGATGGGACTTCGTCTTACTTTTCCGAAGAATTATTATGTTAGAAAATTCCGAAAGGTGACTAGCTGTCTTGCAATTGGAAAATTGATAAAGTACTTTGGTGAAATACATGTTAGATAACATGCTTAGGTTATTTGTGAAATAAGATATTTGTTATTTTTATATTTTTATTTTTCAGTTAATTTAGTTATACAACCAATCAATTATTTCTTCCTCTGGTAAAATAATAATAAGGATTCAGTACTTATAACATCTCACCTTTTATTTAAAGTGCTTATGTCTATATCAACTTTTGTCTGATTCCTGAACGATACCTGGATCTTACCAATACTTTACTGCATATGTGACGGGATACACTTGTCCTTTGTTGTGTGTGTTTTAATGTTAAGGTATAAACCATTTTTATAAATTTAAAACTTAAAATTGTGCTTAAAATCAACTGTTAAAATATACGCTCTGAGCACACACCAAGTTTTTGTAGATAAACAATAAATAAAAGGTTAGTAAACTATTATACCAAATAATAGATTGATAAACAAGTTTATCCGAAACAGGGGTTATTTGATATATTTAAACAACGTATACCTCGTATACGTACCTTGAATTTATGTGTGTATATAAATCAAAAATTGTGCTTAATCTATTATTTGATATATTTTTCAAATATACACCAAAGGACTACTAAATATATCAAATAATAGATTAGTAGCCCGTCAAGTTTTTGTCCTTTGGTGTATATAAATAAAAGGTTATTTGATGTATACACACCATTTTAGTAGTCCTTTGGTGTATATTTAAACAACGTATACCTCGTAACAGGGGTTATTTGATAAATAAAAGGTTATTTGATATAATGGTGTGTATATCAAATTTTCTGTTTCAGATAGAAAACTATTATTTGATAAATATATGGACACACATAAATATACGAGGTATACGAGGTATACGTTGGTGATATATTTGATATTCAAATATATCAAATAATAAACTATTATATCAAGTTTTTGTCCTTTGGTGTATATAAATCAATAGCTCGCTAATGCATGATTTTAGGTAATTTATGCGCTCAGAGCGTACATATACGGGATGCACTTGTCCTTTGTTGTGTGTGTTTTAATGACAGAGGGACTCATTTTTGCAATAGTCAGCTTGAAAAAGCTTTGTCCCGTTACGGTGTGCATCACCGTATTTCCACGCCCTATCATCCACAGACAAGTGGGCAAGTGGAAGTCACAAACCGAGGGTTGAAACGCATTCTTGAACGGTCTGTGGGTGCAAACCGTAAAGAATGGTCGGACAAACTAGATGAAGCACTGTGGGCTTTTCGTACAGCTTACAAGACTCCTATTGGGACTACTCCCTTTAGACTTGTATACGGAAAGGCATGCCATTTACCAGTGGAGTTGGAACACAAAGCTTTGTGGGCTCTTAAAACAGCAAATCTGGACTTAAAAACTGGAGGTGAAGCCCGGTTTCTCCAGATTCATGAATTGGAAGAATTACGACAACAAGCTTATGAAAGTTCCATTTTGTACAAGGAAAGAACAAAGAGATTGCATGATAAACGCTTGAAGAACCAGAAAGATATCCAAGCGGGAGATCTAGTTCTTTTGTACAATTCACGTTTGCGATTATTTCCAGGAAAACTTCATTCACGTTGGACAGGCCCATATATTGTGAAAAAGGTATATCCATATGGAGCTGTCTTAATTGAGGAAAAGAATGGAAATGAATTCAAAGTGAATGGGCATAGGTTGAAGTTGTACGTTGCCGGACCGATTAATTCGGTATTGGAGGTTTGTGAACTCCAAACCCCGCACACTTCATAAGTGTGGGGAGGAGAGTCTACGCTACTGACTCGAAGATTAAAAATGTAGCAAGAATGTCTCTGGACATTGTAGGTTTAAATTTAGTACTTAGTTAAATTTTAAATTATGTTTGTTTGAATTTATATTTGTTGTGAATAATTGTTCGAATCAGGTTTGGCTATTTAGAAAGTGAAATATGCGAAAACAAGAAATACAAACAGCGTTGAAATGACTACGCCACAAATTCTACTCAAACGAGTCAAATCAAGCCAAAAAGGGGAGTACATCTTTTCCTTTTCACATTATTAGTTTAAGTTCCTCATAATTACTTAACTAAAATGTATTTCACATTGGGGACAATGTGAAGTTCAAGTGTGGGGAGGGTTAAAAGATTGACTGTTTGTCCTTAATTGCTTAATTTTTGTACAAATAAAAAAATTAAAAAAAAAATTTAGCTTGTTTGTAAATATTTTTGTACATATTTGATTTATTCTTAACTAATAATTATACAAATGAGAAAATATTGATGTAATTTTAAAAAAATAAATTTTTTTTTAATTATTCATAAATTTGCATCTAAAATACACACCCAAATTAGTGAGTTTTGAGCCATTCAAAAACATTCATATGCTTTAAACTTCATTTTGTTGAGTGTGCCGCATATTAGTATACATTTCAGAACTTGTCTTGAATATACTTGTTTAAATCATTAACTGTAAAAATTATATAAAAATGATAGAGGCAATAGGATACAACCATGTGTTTACCTTTCTTGTTAAAAAAAAAAAAAACCTTAAAAAAACCCAAAAATATTACCCAATAGTAAACCATGTTGAGCCCTTTCCTTTTTCGTTTGTTATAAACCCACCATTTTAACCATTTAAGCCTTTTTATTCTACCTTTTGAACTCATGTGTGAATTCCGGTTTAGTATAATTGTCTTATTATAGGAGTTTAGTTTGGGTCTTTTACCGGCAGACCTAAAAGAACTGGACATGCATTCATTTGATTCAAATTTGCTTTGCTGCTTACAATTCGCGAAACCAAGCTTACCGTCGGAGATTAGGGAGAAAATATTTCAACTAACTGGAGAAGTTAGAAAAAAGTGGCGACAACAAGAACAAACGCCACCATTTTGTGGGACTTCCAAAAGTGCAATGAAAAGAAGAGCAAAAAGATACGACAAATGCATTGGATGTGGAAACTGGTCTCACGAAGGAAGATGTAGAAAAAGTCAAACTGAATCCCAACATGAATATACACTTCTCATGAGAATGGGGGCTATTAGGCTCAATGCCGAACGGTCCATTAGAAAAGGAAGTAATGTTCACTACAGGATAAAGGAAGACATTCGACACATCAAAGATAAAACCGGTCTTGACAATCTGACCTTAAAAGAGTCACTTGGTTTGTGAATACATTGAAAAAAAAAAAAGAGTGAATTTACTTTTGTGTAAGGTTTGTTAGGATAATTTGCTAGACCGGATTACTACACATCACCCAGTAAATATCCAATCCTACCCTTAAACCTTAGCCAAGTTACAACCCACAATAAAAGTCCTCTTGATTTTTATAATTTTTATGTGTTAAATGATAAAAATGAGATTTCATTACAAGCGTATGTAAATGTTACTTTATGACCTGGCTTTTGAGTGATCACAGAAAATTACTAGTGCACAATTCACTAGTTTACACCAGTGAGCCGAGGGAAGTACATCAAAGATGCAAGTAAGTGAATAATTAGTGTTAAAAAAGCTATTTATTTTTGAAAGGTTGCATTAAGATTTCTCATTGTTATTATTATTAGTTAATTTTAAAACATTTATGTACATTATTGTGTGTTTAATTTTTCTGCTTTACTAATAAGTTTGTACATTTGTTTTGCTTAGGGACAAGCAAAAGCTCAAGTGTGGGGATATTTGATGTGTTTAGAATTATACACATCTTTTATATCAAATAACCCCTGTTTCAGATAGATTGTGTGCGTTTATCCGTTGTTTTCGATACTTATTCGATAAAATTATGAATCTGCAGGAATCGGTGAATTATCTATAGATTATGCGAGAAAACGGTACAAGACCGAAGAAAGAATCAATACCTCGGGAAACGTACCAAAGAAAAGCAAAAATTTGACCTAAGTCAGCAGTAGCGCACCGCTACAATAAAAAGAGTAACGGTGCGCTAGACGTGTAAACGACAAAACAAAAATTAGGTCAGATTAGAAGTAGCGCACCGCTACAACTAAACACATAACGGTGCGCTAGCCCGTTGAGCTCAGTGGACGAATTAGGTCGTAAACAGAATTCGTACTCCACTATGACGCGAACTTGACTTCAACGCAGCTTTCTCAATGATTGCATAGGCTTCATTGGGTGTTTTGGTTCCCAAATCTCCTCCTGCATAGACATCTAAACGTTCTTGTGAGTTATAGTTAAGTCCTTGGTAAAAGTTCAACACAAGTTGTCTTTTTGAAAACCCGTGATGTGGAACATCGATCAGAAGATCTTTGAACCTTTCCCAAGATGTGTGTAGAGATTCTCCTTCATCTTGTTTGAATGTCATAATACGGTTTTTAAGCTTAGTTGTCTTTTCTGGCGGGAAATATTTTTGCATGAAAAGATCTGCCAACTCGTTCCAAGTTATGATGGATCCCGCTGGAAGCGACAAAAGCCAAGATCGGGCTTTGCCTCGCAAAGAGAATGGAAACAGGCGCAAACGGATTGCGTCTGCAGAAACGTCAGTAATTTTAAAAGTTGAACAGACTTCGAGAAATGATGCGATGTGTCGACCAGGATCTTCATGATCTAGCCCGTCAAACTGCACAGAATTTTGTATCATATTAATTATACTTGATTTAATTTCAAAACTCCTTGATTCTATCTCAGGTCGATTAATGCTTGGTAGCAAGCCCTCTCCTCCTGGACGGTCGGTTTCATTCAAAGGCTGGTCGTCTTCTGCCATAATGTCTACTTTTTCTTCCTCCGAACTCTCGCTGTCCGACAGTATTATTGGTTCATCGATTGCGTCTGCAATCCTTTGTGCAACAACAAGTGCTCTTTCGTGTAGCCGCCTACTTCTTCTAAGGTTATTTACAGGTTCGTTGGCTGGCTCAGCTTTAAACGGATTCGGGGGCGTGGACATTAACCTATAAGTGAAAAATAAAGTATTTTACAGATAAAATAGTAATATTATACAAACTATAAATGCTAATACTATAATATAATGCACACATATATATACAATATATTAAATATTTCTAACTAATATTTACTCTATATATACAATTAAAAACTATGAAATTAACAACATCAGGCCCTGGTCCAGTGGTTGACCAGGGCGCGAATGAGTGTGTGGGCGCACAGACCCGAGTTCGATTCTCGGGGGCTGCCTCCATGCATATTTTTTTCTTATACCCGCCCTTCTCTCATGTACCTTTACAATATGAGACTAGCGGTGCGTGATTGTAAAAAAAAAAAAAATTTCTTTATGTGTTGCTAAAAAGTCGTACATGGTCGTGTATCAACCCACGTACAGCGGTTCGCAACACCATTTCGTTATGTGCATGGTAGTATAATCGGTCCCCACATTATTGCGTACCCGACAACTACCTTATGCAAATTGTTATTAACAAGTATTAATAAATGAATAAAAGACAGTTTAAATAAATAAATGAATACAAGAATACATAAATAAATAAATGAAATAAATAAATAAAATACGTGTGTAAGCGGTCCGATTTCGAACACTGCTATCAACGTACTGTACAGAAATGAAAATAAATAAATAAAATGACAGAAATAAAATGACTGAATTGAAGTAATGTAATAACTGTACAAAAATAAATAAATAACTGAAATGAAAAATAACTGAATTAAAAGTGCTGAAATTAAATTGCAGAAATTAAATGTTAGTTGACAGTAAATAAAGTTAGTGTGTGACTAATGAGAATTAACCCATGTCTCCACAGTTAGTAAAGTTAGAAAGTTAGTAATCCGTAAAGTTAGTAGTCCGTAAAGTTAGTAGTCCATAAAGTTAGTACCAAAACACAAATCTTATCACAAAAATTATGGTAGACTCGGCTGGTACAACCAAACACTTGCCACCACAAAGAAAAATATGACAGATTTGGATGGTAAAAATGTTAGAAAGTTAGAATTAATCAGAATAAATAAATAAATAAATGGTTATATAAACAATAAATAAAAGGTTAGTAATAAATAAAAAAATAATAATTACAAAAATGTACAAATATTAACAGTTATTTACAGTTTATACATTGGTAAAATAATAACTTGGATTGTTCCATTATTGACACCTTATCTTTTATTTAAAAATTATTTCTATGCATGTCCCCGGCAACGGCGCAAAAAACTTTGTGTGTGCTCAGAGCGTATATTTAAACAGTTGATTTTAAGCACAATTTTAAGTTTTAAATTTATAAAAATGGTTTATACCTTAACATTAAAACACACACAACAAAGGACAAGTGTATCCCGTCACATATGCAGTAAAGTATTGGTAAGATCGAGGTATCGTTCAGGAATCAGACAAAAGTTGATATAGACATAAGCACTTTAAATAAAAGGTGAGATGTTATAAGTACTGAATCTTTATTATTATTTTACCAGAGGAAGAAATAATTGATTGGTTGTATAACTAAATTAACTGAAAAATAAAAATATAAAAATAACAAATATCTTATTTCACAAATAACCTAAGCATGTTATCTAGCATGTATTTCATCAAAGCACTTTATCAATTTTCCAATTGCAAGACAGCTAGTCACCTTTCGGAATTTTCTAACATAATAATTCTTCGGAAAAGTAAGACGAAGTCCCATCTTAAGTTACCTAAAATCATGCATTAGCGAGCTATTGATTTATGTGAACCTTTAAAGATAGATTAGTCATCCGTTAAGAGTTTTCTAACCTCACTTATCAAAGAAAGCAATACCGATGGTCACAATACAGCCACGAGGATAAGCATTTATGTAGACTATATAACAAATAATTTCACATTTACAAGTCTTGAATACAAATCTACCAAGATAGCAATTTCAGACCAAAACTACTAAACAAGGATCATTAACCGCATACAAGAACATGTAATCCACACCATATAATTCATAAGAACCCTTACGTGTAGGAAAGTACTCTTGATCAAATAAGACATATATTGTGTAATACCAATCTCCGGGTCTGGTCTCATGGTGTAAACAGAATTTACAAATAAGTGATAAAAAGCAGTTAACATACAAATTATCACATATCCATTACTCAATACAATCAAACTCAATAAAGAACACAACATCAATGAAACATTCAATTATATAATCATGAAGATAAACATAAACAAGTACTTAGATTTCATACAAACTAGATTACAGTACCAAATTTATTCAAGAAATAAGTTCACAAATACTAAAAACACATAACTATATACAAATACTATACATCAGCCCAATAACATGCACAATGATTAGACTACATGTTTAAGAACAAGGAATCGAACCATAAACATGCACTAAGTTGACGGGGTGGATTGACTAGGCTTTCACACGAACTCGCGGCATCGAAGTAGCTTGATCATAACTGATTCGGACCTTGAATTTCACCAGAAAACTTGTAGAAAAACCCAAAATTATTATTGAAAACGGATGGGCTATTTATAGGTAAATTTTTGGCCACTGTTTACCACTAGCGCACCATTACATGTTTGGTTGTAGCGGTGCGCTATTCTGTTTACGACCTAATTCGTCCACTGAGCTCAACGGGCTAGCGCACCGTTATGTGTTTGGTTGTAGCGGTGCGCTACTTCTAATCTGACCTAATTTTTGTTTTGTCGTTTACACGTCTAGCGCACCGTTACTCTTTTATTGTAGCGGTGCGCTACTGCTGACTTAGGTCAATTTCTTGCTTTTCTTTAGCCCGCTTCCCGAGGTATCGATTCTTTCTTCGGTCTTGTACCGTTTTCTCGCATAATCTACAGATAATTCACCGATTCCTGCAGATTCATAATTTTATCGAATAAGTATCGAAAACAACGGATAAACGCACACAATCTATCTGAAACAGGGGTTATTTGATATAAAAGATGTGTATAATTCTAAACACATCAAATATCCCCACACTTGAGCTTTTGCTTGTCCCTAAGCAAAACAAATGTACAAACTTATTAGTAAAGCAGAAAAATTAAACACACAATAATGTACATAAATGTTTTAAAATTAACTAATAATAATAGCAATGAGAAATCTTAATGCAACCTTTCAAAAATAAATAGCTTTTTAACACTAATTATTCACTTACTTGCATCTTTGATGTACTTCCCTCGGCTCACTGGTGTAAACTAGTGAATTGTGCACTAGTAATTTTCTGTGATCACTCAAAAGCCAGGTCATAAAGTAACATTTACATAGGCTTGTAATGAAATCTCATTTTTATCATTTAACACATAAAAATTATAAAAATCAAGAGGACTTTTATTGTGGGTTGTAACTTGGCTAAGGTTTAAGGGTAGGATTGGATATTTACTGGGTGATGTGTTGCAATCCGGTCTAGCAAATTATCCTAACAAACCTCACACAAAAGTAAACACTCCTGACTATGTAAAAACTGGAAATATAAACAAGAAAACAGAAGCAAATGAAATACTGATACAATAATTTTTTTTTTCACAAACCAAGTGACTCTTTTAAGGTCAGATTGTCAAGACCTGTTTTATCTTTGATGTGTCGAATGTCTTCCTTTATCCTGTAGTGAACATTACTTCCTTTTCTAATGGACCGTTCGGCATTGAGCCTAATAGCCCCCATTCTCATGAGAAGTGTATATTCATGTTGGGATTCAGTTTGACTTTTTCTACATCTTCCTTTGTGAGACCAGTTTCCACTTCCAATGCATTTGTCGTATCTTTTTGCTCTTCTTTTCATTGCACTTTTGGAAGTCCCACAAAATGGTGGCGTTTGTTCTTGTTGTCGCCACTTTTTTCTAACTTCTCCAGTTAGGTGAAATATTTTCTCCCTAATCTCCGACGGTAAGCTTGGTTTCGCGAATTGTAAGCAGCAAAGCAAATTTGAATCAAATGAATGCATGTCCAGTTCTTTTAGGTCTGCCGGTAAAAGACCCAAACTAAACTCCTATAATAAGACAATTATACTAAACCGGAATTCACACATGGGTTCAAAAGGTAGAATAAAAAGGCTTAAATGGTTAAAATGGTGGGTTTATAACAAACGAAAAAGGAAAGGGCTCAACATGGTTTACTATTGGGTAATATTTTTGGGTTTTTTTAAGGTTTTTTTTTTTAACAAGAAAGGTAAACACATGGTTGTATCCTATTGCCTCTATCATTTTTTATATAATTTTTACAGTTAATGATTTAAACAAGTATATTCAAGACAAGTTCTGAAATGTATACTAATATGCGGCACACTCAACAAAATGAAGTTTAAAGCATATGAATGTTTTTGAATGGCTCAAAACTCACTAATTTGGGTGTGTATTTTAGATGCAAATTTATGAATAATTAAAAAAAAATTTATTTTTGAAAATTACATCAATATTTTCTCATTTGTATAATTATTAGTTAAGAATAAATCAAATATGTACAAAAATATTTACAAACTAGCTAAATTTTTTTTTTTTTAAATTTGTACAAAAATTAAGCAATTAAGGACAAACAGTCAATCTTTTAACCCCTCCCCACACTTGAACTTCACATTGTCCTCAATGTGAAATACATTTTAGTTAAGTAATTATGAGGAACTTAAACTAATAATGTGAAAAGGAAAAGATGTACTCCCGTTTTTGGCTTGATTTGACTCGTTTGAGTAGAATTTGTGATTTCAACGCTGTTTTTATTTCTTGTTTTCGCATATTTCACTTTCTAAATAGCCAAACCTGATTCAAACAATTATTCACAACAAATATAAATTCAAACAAACATAATTTAAAATTTAACTAAGTACTGAATTTAAACCTACAATGTCCAGAGACATTCTTGCTACATTTTTAATCTTCGAGTCAGTAGCGTAGACTCTCCTCCCCACACTTATGAAGTGTGCGGGGTTTGGAGTTCACAAATCTCCAATACCGAATTAATCGGTCCGGCAACGTACAACTTCAACCTATGCCCATTCACTTTGAATTCATTTCCATTCTTTTCCTCAATTAAGACAGCTCCATATGGATATACCTTTTTCACAGTATATGGGCCTGTCCAACGTGAATGAAGTTTTCCTGGAAATAATCTCAAACGTGAATTGTACAACAGAACTTGATCTCCCGCTTGGAATTCTTTCTGGTTCTTCAAGCGTTTATCATGCAATCTCTTTGTTCTCTCTTTGTACAAAATGGAACTTTCATAAGCTTGTTGTCGTAATTCTTCCAATTCATGGATCTGGAGAAACCGGGCTTCACCTCCAGTTTTTAAGTCCAGATTTGCTGTTTTAAGAGCCCACATTGCTTTGTGTTCCAATTCCACTGGTAAATGGCATGCCTTTCCGTATACAAGTCTAAAGGGAGTAGTCCCAATAGGAGTCTTGTAAGCTGTACGAAAAGCCCACAGTGCTTCGTCTAGTTTGTCCGACCATTCTTTACGGTTTGTTCCCACAGACCGTTCAAGAATTCTTTTCAGCCCTCGGTTTGTGACTTCCACTTGCCCACTTGTCTGTGGATGATAGGGCGTGGAAATACGGTGATGCACACCGTAATGGGACAAAGCTTTTTCAAGCTGGGTGTTACAAAAATGAGTCCCTCTGTCACTGATAAGTGCCTTTGGGGCACCAAACCTGGCAAACAAACTTTTCAGAAATCTCACGACTGACCTGGCATCATTTGTGGGTAAAGCTTGAGCTTCTGCCCATTTCGAGACATAGTCTACTGCAACCAGGATGTATTTATTACCTCGTGAGGGGGGAAATGGTCCCTTGAAGTCTATCCCCCAAATATCGAAGACTTCACAAACTTGTATCCAATGCTGAGGCATCTCATTGCGTGCTGAGATATTCGTTGCTCTCTGACAAGCATCACATGCTCTAACATACTCATGCGCATCACGAAAAATTGTGGTCCAAAAGAATCCAGAGTCTAACACTTTCTTTGCAGTGTAGTTCACTCCATGATGACCTCCGGTTGGTCCCTCGTGACAGTGGCGCAGAATGCTAGTTGCCTCCTCTCCAAATACACATCTTCGGATAACCTGATCGGCTCCGATCCTAAACAAGTATGGTTCGTCCCAGATATAATACTTCAGATCTGCAAAGAACTTCCTCTTTTCTTGATATGATAATCCTTTGATAAGGATTCCACATGCGAGGTAGTTTGCATAATCGGCGAACCATGGTGACTCGTTATTCATCTCGATACTCAAAAGAAATTCGTGGGGGAAATTGTCATTTATTGGCTCCTCCACTGAATTATCTAAATTGCCATGCTCAAGTCTCGAGAGATGATCGGCTGCAACATTTAAAGCTCCCGTTTTATCTTGGATCTCTATGTCAAATTCTTGTAATAACAAGATCCATCGAATAAGACGCGGTTTTGCATCTTGTTTGCTAAAAAGGTATTTAATTGCCGCATGATCTGTGTTCACTATTGTTTTGGACAACACAAGGTACGATCTGAATTTATCGAACGCATATACTACCGCCAAAAGCTCTTTCTCAGTAGTTGTATAATTCTCTTGAGCATCATGTAGAGTTTTACTGGCATAGTATATAGGGTGAAAATGCTTCTCCCTTCATTGTCCTAAGACTGCTCCTATTGCATAATCGCTTGCATCGCACATTATCTCAAATGGTAATGTCCAATCTGGTGCAACTAAAATTGGGGCTTCGATAAGCTTTTGTTTCAGTTGTTTGAAAGCTTTCATACAATCGTCTGAAAAGACAAACGGAGCATCTTTTTCTAACAAACGGGTCATAGGTCTTGCGATTTTTGAAAAGTCTTTAATGAATCGCCTATAGAACCCTGCATGACCTAGGAAACTTCTAATCGCTCTAACCGAGGTAGGTGGAGGAAGTTTAGAAATGATATCCACTTTTACTGGATCAACTTCCAACCCTGCTTCAGAAATTTTGTGCCCAAGAACTATCCCTTCTTTCACCATGAAGTGACATTTCTCCCAGTTAAGCACAAGATTAGTTTCCTCACATCTCATCAACATTCTTTTCAAATTTCCAAGACATTGATCAAAAGAACTCCCGAATACAGAAAAGTCATCCATGAATACTTCCATGGAGTCCTCAATCATGTCATGGAAAATAGCAATCATGCAACGCTGGAATGTAGCTGGTGCATTACACAGTCCAAAAGGCATACGCCTGTAGGCAAATGTGCCGAAAGGACATGTAAAAGTAGTTTTCTCCTGATCTTCAGGAGCGATTGGAATTTGAAAGTACCCTGAAAACCCATCCAAGAAACAGAAGTATGACTTCCCCGACAGACGTTCCAACATCTGATCGATGAATGGAAGCGGAAAGTGGTCCTTACGGGTGGCTTCATTGAGTTTGCGATAATCGATGCAAACTCGCCATCCTGTGACGGTACGGGTAGGAATAAGTTCATCTCTATCGTTTGGAACTACAGTAATACCACCTTTCTTAGGTACTACTTGCACTGGACTTACCCAAACTGAATCAGATATGGGGTAAATCAGACCTGCGTCTAGCAGCTTGATTACTTCCTTCTTCACCACGTCTTGCATGTTTGGATTCAGGCGCCTTTGATGCTGCGCTCTAGGCTTGTAATCGTCTTCCATGAGAATCTTATGAGTACAAAAGGATGGATTAATACCTTTTATATCCATAATTTTCCAGGCCATGGCTTTCTTGTGAATCTTTAGAACCTCAAGAAGCTGTCGCTTCTCCTCTTTTTCTAAGGTTGCTGAAATGATGACTGGCAAGTGACACTCCTCGTCTAGAAATGCATACTCGAGATGCGGAGGGAGTTCTTTCAACTCCAAGGACGGTGGTTCTTCAACTGATGGCTTTGATTTTTCTTCAACTTCACGATTTAGTTCCACAAATTGATTTGGGCTTTGAAAATTATTTACATCAGATGGTTGTTTCATTTTTGGATATATGTCCGAATCAATTTCTTCAACAGTGCTTTGAAAATGAGAGCTTACACATGTATCAACTATGTCAACACAGTATAGTACATCATCGTGACTTTGCGGATGTTGCATTGATCGTTTAATATCAAAAGTCACGTGCTCGTCATCTACTCGGAGCGTGATTTGGCCAGCTGCCACATCAACAATTGTCCTCGCAGTGTTGAGGAATGGGCGTCCGAGTATCAAAGGCACTTTTGAATCTTCGTCCATATCAAGAATTACAAAATCCACGGGAAAAACAAATTTATCAATTTTAACAAGCATGTTTTCTACGAATCCACGAGGATATTTGATTGATTGATCTGCAAGTCGAATGCTCATTCTAGTAGGTGTAGGTTCTCCCAGATCTAACTTAGCAAAAACCTTATAAGGCATAAGGTTTATGCTTGCTCCTAGATCTGCTAGTGCGTTACTGACTGTCATGTTTCCAATGAGACATGGAAGGGTAAAATTGCCCGGGTCTCCCATCTTTTCAGGTAGACGGTTTTGGAGAACGGCTGAACAGTTTTCATTCATCAACACACAAGATAAACTTTCGAGTTTCTGTTTATTTGTGAGGATGTCTTTCAAGAACTTTGCATATTTAGGCATTTGAGCTAATGCTTCAACAAATGGTATGTTTATGTGCAATTGTTTAAACATTTCTAAGAATTTACCATGTTGTTCTTCGTTCTTTTGCTTCTTCAATCTGCTTGGATATGGAATAGGAGGGACGAATTCTTTAACTGGCTCCCGAAACTGTGCTGTACTTGCTGGGTCTAGCCTAGCGTGCACCTCGTCTGAAGCGTCAGTTTGGACAGGATCGGTAATCGATGGGTCCGATTTTTCAGGTCATGTTGCTCTACCACTCCTCGTCATAACTGCATTCACATGCCCTCTTGGGTTTGGTTCTGTGTTACTTGGAAGGCCACCCGGTGGTCTTTCCGATAACATCTTTGCCAATTGGCCGACTTGATTCTCAATGGTTTGAAGTGATGCCTTCTGGCTCCGCAATTCTCCTTCTTGTGCCATAAACCGCTCCTCATGCTGCTGGTATCGTTTTTCAAATAATTGATTAGCATTATTAGAGTTATTTAATAGTTGTGCCATCATTTCTTCTAATTTTGAATTGGGTTGAGAGGTTTGAGGCTGTTGAGATTGGGAAGTGTTTCCTAAATCTGAATTGTTAAAACGTGGTTGAAAGGTTTGTCCTAATGGCTGAAAAGGTTGATTTTGGGATTGATAGAATTGTTTTTGGGGCTGAAAGGATTGCCCTGATGATTGTTGTGGTGCGGGTGCACGTTGAGCGAATCCAAGTGGATTTTGGTTATTGGAATTGGATTTCCAACCAAAGTTTGGATGATTTCTCCAACCTGGATTGTACGTGTTACTGTAGGGGTTATTTTGGGGCCTGATTGGATTGCCCAAATAGTCCACCTCTTCGTGGCCTGTAAACATAACACCCTGCTCACATGTACCTGGCTCGTGTGACACTCCACATAGCTCACATGATGATTGTACTTTTGAAGCATTCTGAGCTTGGTCAAACTTTGCTGCCAAAGCTCCAATCTGTGCTGAAAGAGCCGTATACGTATCTACTTGATGAACTCCAGGATTGGATTCAACTTTAATTCGTACTCCACTGTAACGCGAACTTGACTTCAACGCAGCTTTTTCAATGATTGCATAGGCTTCATTGGGAGTTTTGGTTCCCAAATCTCCTCCTGCATAGACATCTAAACGTTCTTGTGAGTTATAGTTAAGTCCTTGGTAAAAGTTCAACACAAGTTGTCTTTTTGAAAACCCGTGATGTGGAACATCGATCAGAAGATCTTTGAACCTTTCCCAAGCTGCATGTAGAGATTCTCCTTCATCTTGTTTGAATGTCATAATACGGTTTTTAAGCTTAGTTGTCTTTTCTGGCGGGAAGTATTTTTGCATGAAAAGATCTGCCAACTCGTTCCAAGTTGTGATGGATCCCGCTGGAAGCGACAAAAGCCAAGATCGGGCTTTGCCTCGAAAAGAGAATGGAAACAGGCGCAAACGGATTGCGTCTGCAGAAACGTCAGTAATTTTAAAAGTTGAACAGACTTCGAGAAATGATGCGATGTGTCGACCAGGATCTTCGTGATCCTTGCCATCAAATTGCACAGAATTTTGTATCATATTAATTATACTAGATTTAATTTCAAAACTAGGTGCTTCTATCTCAGGTCGATTAATGCTTGGTAGCAAGCCCTCTCCTCCTGGACGGTCGGTTTCATTCAAAGGCTGGTCGTCTTCTGCCATAATGTCTACTTTTTCTTCCTCCGAACTCTCGCTGTCCGACAGTATTATTGGTTCATCGATTGCGTCTGCAATCCTTTGTGTAACAACAAGCGCTCTTTCGTGTAGCCGCCTACTTCTTCTAAGGTTATTTACAGGTTCGTTGGCTGGCTCAGCTTTAAACGGATTCGGGGGCGTGGACATTAACCTACAAGTGAAAAAGAAAGTATTATACAGATAAAATAATAATATTATACAAACTATAAATGCTTAAACTATACACATATATATATATATATATATATACTATATTAAATATTTCTAACTAATATTTACTATATATATACAATTGAAAACTATGAAATAAACAATATCAGGCCCTGGTCCAGTGGTTGACCAGGGCGCGAATGAGTGTGTGGGCGCACAGACCCGAGTTCGATTCTCGGGGGCTGCCTCCATGCATATTTTTTTCTTATACCCGCCCTTCTCTCATGTACCTTTACAATATGAGACTAGCGGTGCGTGATTGTAAAAAAAATATTTTTTTTTATGTGTTGCTAAAAAGTCGTACATGGTCGTGTATCAACCCACGTACAGCGGTTTGCAACGCCATTTCGTTATGCGCATGGTAGTATAATTGGTCCCCACATTATTGCGTACCCGATTACTACCTTATGCAAATTGTTATTAACAAGTATTAATAAATGAATAAAAGACAGTTAAATAAATAAATAAATGAATACAAGAATAAATAAATAAATAAATGAAATAAATAAATAAAATACGTGTGTAAGCGGTCCGATTTCGAACACTGCTATCAACGTACTGTACAGAAATGAAAATAAATAAATAAAATGACAGAAATAAAATGACTGAATTGAAGTAATGTAATAACTGTACAAAAATAAATAAATAACTGAAATGAAAAATAAATGAATTAAAAGTGCTGAAATTAAATTGCAGAAAATAAATGTTAGTTGACAGTAAATAAAGTTAGTGTGTGACTAATGAGAATTAACCCATGTCTCCACAGTTAGTAAAGTTAGAAAGTTAGTAGTCCGTAAAGTTAGTAGTCCGTAAAGTTAGTAGTCCATAAAGTTAGTACCAAAACACAAATCTTATCACAAAAATTATGGTAGACTCGGCTGGTACAACCAAACACTTGCCACCACAAAGAAAAATATGACAGATTTGGATGGTAAAAATGTTAGAGAGTTAGAATTAATCAGAATAAATAAATAAATAAATGGTTATATAAACAATAAATAAAAGGTTAGTAATAATAAAAAGAAATAAATAATTACAAAAATGTACAAATATTAACAGTTATTTACAGTTTATACATTGGTAAAATAATAACTTGGATTGTTCCATTATTGACACCTTATCTTTTATTTAAAAATAATTACTATGTCTGTTCCCCGGCAACGGCGCCAAAAACTTGGTGTGTGCTCAGAGCGTATATTTAAACAGTTGATTTTAAGCACAATTTTAAGTTTTAAATTTATAAAAATGGTTTATACCTTAACATTAAAACACACACAACAAAGGACAAGTGCATCCCGTCACATATGCAGTAAAGTATTGGTAAGATCCAGGTATCGTTCAGGAATCAGACAAAAGTTGATATAGACATAAGTATTTTAAATAAAAGGTAAGATGTTATAAGTACTAAATCTTTATTATTATTTTACCAAAGGAAGAAATAATTGATTGGTTGTATAACTAAATTAAATGAAAAATTAAAAATATAAAAATAACAAATATCTTATTTCACAAATAACCTAAGCATGTTATCTAGCATGTATTTCATCAAAGCACTTTATCAATTTTCCAATTGCAAGACAGCTAGTCACCTTTCGGAATTTTCTAACATAATAATTCTTCGGAAAAGTAAGACGAAGTCCCATCTTAAATTACCTAAAATCATGCATTAGCGAGCTATTGATTTATGTAAACCTTTAAAGATAGATTAGTCATCCGTTAAGAGTTTTCTAACCTCACTTATCAAAGAAAGCAATACCGATGGTCACAATACAGCCACGAGGATAAGCATTTATGTAGACTATATAACAAATAATTTCACATTTACAAGTCTTGAATACAAATCTACCAAGCTAGCAATTTCAGACCAAAACTACTAAACAAGGATCATTAACCGCATACAAGAACATGTAATCCACACCATATAATTCATAAGAACCCTTACGTGTAGGAAAGTACTCTTGATCAAATAAGACATATATTGTGTAATACCAATCTCCGGGTCTGGTCTCATGGTGTAAACAGAATTTACAAATAAGTGATAAAAAGCAGTTAACATACAAATTATCACATATCCATTACTCAATACAATCAAACTCAATAAAGAACACAACATCAATGAAACATTCAATTATATAATCATGAAGATAAACATAAACAAGTACTTAGATTTCATACAAACTAGATTACAGTACCAAATTTATTCAAGAAATAAGTTCACAAATACTAAAAACACATAACTATATACAAATACTATACATCAGCCCAATAACATGCACAATGATTAGACTACATGTTTAAGAACAAGGAATCGAACCATAAACATGCACTAAGTTGACGGGGTGGATTGACTAGGCTTTCACACGAACTCCCGGCATCGAAGTAGCTTGATCATAACTGATTCGGACCTTGAATTTCACCAGAAAACTTGTAGAAAAACCCAACATTATTATTGAAAACGGATGGGCTATTTATAGGTAAATTTTTGGCCACTGTTTACCACTAGCGCACCGTTACATGTTTGGTTGTAGCGGTGCGCTATTCTGTTTACAACCTAATTCGTCCACTGAGCTCAACGGGCTAGCGCACCGTTATGTGTTTGGTTGTAGCGGTGCGCTACTTCTAATCTGACCTAATTTTTGTTTTGTCGTTTACACGTCTAGCGCACCGTTACTCTTTTATTGTAGCGGTGCGCTACTGCTGACTTAGGTCATTTTCTTGCTTTTCTTTAGCCCGCTTCCCGAGGTATCGATTCTTTCTTCGGTCTTGTACCGTTTTCTCGCATAATCTACAGATAATTCACCGATTCCTGCAGATTCATAATTTTATCGAATAAGTATCGAAAACAACGGATAAACGCACACAATCTATCTAAAACATGGGTTATTTGATATAAAAGATGTGTATAATTAATCTATTATTTGATATACACACCATTTTAGTAGTCCAGAAAACTTGGTGAAAATATATATCAAATAACCCCTGTTACGAGGTATATATAAACAACGTATATATACCTCGTATATATACCTCTAACACGTATTTGTGTGTCCATATATTTATATACGTTGGTGTATATTTAAACAACGTATACCTCGTATACCTCGTATATTTATGTGTGTCCATATATTTATATACGCTCTGAGCGTATATAAATAAAAGGTTAGTAAACTATTATATCAAGTTTTTGTAGATAAACAATAAATAAAAGGTTAGTAAACTATCTGAAACAGGGGTTATTTAAATATACGCTCTGAAATTGCTATCTTGGTAGATTTGTATTCAAGACTTGTAAATGTGAAATTTAAAACTACACCAAGTTTGGATATCAACTGTTTAAATTTGATCATATATGGACTACTAACTTGGTGTGTAAACTTAAACTACGCTCTGAGCACACACCAAGTCATTAGCCAAGTTACAACCCACAATAAAAGTCCTCTTGATTTTTATAATTTTTATGTGTTAAATGATAAAAATGAGATTTCATTACAAGCCTATGTAAATGTTACTTTATGACCTGGCTTTTGAGTGATCACAGAAAACTTAAAATTGAGTGATCACATAAAATTACTAGGCCACTTGATATATTTTTCAAATATATACCAAAGGACTACTAATCTATTATTTGACGGGCTAGATCAAATAATAGATTGATAAACAGTCATTAAAGCTTTTATTTAAATAGTGCGTTTATCTGAAACGGCGCCAAAAACTTGGTGTGTTCCATTATTGACACCTTATCTTTTATTTAAAAATTATTTCTATGCATGTCCCCGGCAACGGCGCCAAAAACTTGGTGTGTGCTCAGAGCGTATATTTAAACAGTTGATTTTAAGCACAATTTTAAGTTTTAAATTTATAAAAATGGTTTATACCTTAACATTAAAACACACACAACAAAGGACAAGTGCATCCCGTCACATATGCAGTAAAGTATTGGTAAGATCCAGGTATCGTTCAGGAATCAGACAAAAGTTGATATAGACATAAGTATTTTAAATAAAAGGTAAGATGTTATAAGTACTAAATCTTTATTATTATTTTACCAAAGGAAGAAATAATTGATTGGTTGTATAACTAAATTAAATGAAAAATTAAAAATATAAAAATAACAAATATCTTATTTCACAAATAACCTAAGCATGTTATCTAGCATGTATTTCATCAAAGCACTTTATCAATTTTCCAATTGCAAGACAGCTAGTCACCTTTCGGAATTTTCTAACATAATAATTCTTCGGAAAAGTAAGACGAAGTCCCATCTTAAATTACCTAAAATCATGCATTAGCGAGCTATTGATTTATGTAAACCTTTAAAGATAGATTAGTCATCCGTTAAGAGTTTTCTAACCTCACTTATCAAAGAAAGCAATACCGATGGTCACAATACAGCCACGAGGATAAGCATTTATGTAGACTATATAACAAATAATTTCACATTTACAAGTCTTGAATACAAATCTACCAAGATAGCAATTTCAGACCAAAACTACTAAACAAGGAACATTAACCGCATACAAGAACATGTAATCCACACCATATAATTCATAAGAACCCTTACGTGTAGGAAAGTATTCTTAATCAAATAAGACATATATTGTGTAATACCAATCTCCGGGTCTGGTCTCATGGTGTAAACAGAATTTACAAATAAATGATAAAAAGCAGTTAACATACAAATTATCACATATCCGTTACTCAATACAATCAAACTCAATAAAGAACACAACATCAATGAAACATTCAATTATACAACCATGAAGATAAACATAAACAAGTACTTAGATTTCATACAAACTAGATTACAATACCAAATTTATTCAAGAAACAAGTTCACAAATACTAAAAACACATAACTATATACAAATACTATACATCAGCCCAATAACATGCACAATGATTAGACTACATGTTCAAGAACAAGGAATCGAACCATAAACATACACTAAGTTGACGGGGTGGATTGACTAGGCTTTCGCACGAACTCGCGGCATCGAAGTAGCTTGATCATAACTGATTCGGACCTTGAAATTCGCCAGAAAACTTGTAGAAAAACCCAACATTATTATTGAAAACGGATGGGCTATTTATAGGTAAATTTTTGGCCACTGTTTACCACTAGCGCACCGTTACATGTTTGGTTGTAGCGGTGCGCTATTCTGTTTACGACCTAATTCGTCCACTGAGCTTAACGGGCTAGCGCACCGTTATGTGTTTGGTTGTAGCGGTGCGCTACTTCTAATCTGATCTAATTTTTGTTTTGTCGTTTACACGTCTAGCGCACCGTTGCTCTTTTACTGTAGCGGTGCGCTACTGCTGACTTAGGTCAATTTCTTGCTTTTCTTTAGCCCGCTTCCCGAGGTATCGATTCTTTCTTCGGTCTTGTACCGTTTTCTCGCATAATCTACAGATAATTCACCAATTCCTGCAGATTCATAATTTTATCGAATAAGTATCGAAAACTGTGACAACCCGCACTAAACCAGGTATCCGTACGACTTAATTAATGATTAATTACTGCTAAATTACTGTGCTTAACTGAAATTTGCTGATAAACTGCTACCTGCATACTGATACATGCACTTACTTGCATCATACTTTAATTGTTGTCACTACATTATTTACATGCTGAACCCTAGTGGCAAACTTGATGCACAAAAAGCACAGTAGCACTAAACGGATACACATTGAACATGCTGATATAACCAGCATCAGGCAGACACTGCCTCTAAGGCCTGTTAAGAGCCTCAAATATTTGGCTACACTGGTAGTGAGTGTAGGGTTATAAGGATTGTGGAACTGCGTCTCTAGGAATAAGATACACTGATTGGATGTGCCAAAAACGTACTTTAAATACAAAATTCTGCGCTTTATTATAGAACTCAGCATTTTAAATTGCTAATACAGTGCAAAAACACTTCAGAACGGTCCCGTATATTTTCCTAAGTACCGGGAATAATTTACGTCACAAAAATATACATAAAGGACCTTTGTCGACATAATTAAATATTTTAACGGAACGGTATTTAATCGTATAACCGGACATTACCCGGGACACTAAATTTTTGGCAGACACTTTGTTTTACTATTTATGGCTACTAATGATCCCCGTATGCCATAACACCCGCTAAAAATAAAACCTACTAACTTACCATCCCACACTTGAGTTATAACTTATGGTTAGACTTTAGTTGAAAATTTTCAACTATACCCCCCCCCCCCCCAACGACATTAGTTCCCAAGTGGGACCCCACATATCATCTTCCCATACCTTGTGGATTTGTTGATTAAAATATGAGATATGTTGCTTGTCAATCTAACCAAGATAAGTGATATGATTATAAGTAGCATGGTTCCATAAGATATTCATCATTTCCACCAAGATTACACATTTCACTTCATCTCTCTCTCTCTATTCGGTTCTACCACAACCGAATCCACCACCACACTCCAACATTCATCATCTTCTTCATTTACACATACCATTCAAGCCTTGAAGATCAACCATGGAAGGTGCAACTTGAGGGCATTGCAAGAGAGCATTGTTCTTGCTTGATTCTACATCTTTTCTCATCATTTTGACACAAGATTCTTCCCTAGCTAGAGGCTAGTAGTAAGTTTCTTCATGCTTGATCTCATCTTGTTCGAAATTTATGGCATTTAACATGTAGTGTTGTTGTTTAAATCACTAAATCACAAGAATATAAGAAAAATGTGAAAACATAAGTTATGAACATTAAATCTACATAAAAGTTTACTTGTGTATGATTTATGAAATGGAATCTTGTCGGTTTAAGGGTTGGTTAACACATACTTGATATTTAAAAGTCGTTTTCTTGTTTAACCCGCTAATCGGACACTTATGACGCGATTTAATAACATCGAAATCACAAAACAGCATGCTGAGTCACTGTTTCAGCCGCCTTTAACAGGCTGTAAACATGCCTTAAAAACTCGAAAAAACAGAATTTCAAAAGCCAAAATCGTGTCATTTCGAAAAACGAAGAAAATGGCGCTGGAATCATATTTTTCTGATGTCGGTTACTATTTTAAAAATCTGTTTCCGTGACAGCAGCTAGGGCTGTTTGTTACTGCAGAAAATTGGGCTGTGTATTTTCAATCACAACCTAAAACCTGAACCGAACCAGCTCCTGAAACTTTTATCAAAGATGAACACAGATGTATTTGTGACCCTCAAACTGGATTTTCGATAAACGGACTTACGGGGAATTTTCGGCGAATTTTTCCGTAAACTGTGATCAGAATGTGACAAATCTGACCACAGTTCGGTAAACGATTTTCTGTAAATTTTTGGTAATGAACTGGACCCCGAAATTTTTACACAATAATTTGTGGGTCGTTTATGACGTTCCACAAAAATCTGGGAATTTTTGGAAAGGGTTAAGTATTTTATTTAATCGCCCGAAAACGGTCTAGTTTTCACATATTTAAACTGAAAATAACAATGGTAGTATTTTGCGTGTTAAAACGTAAAGGTTGATTGATGATGATCATGAGTTGATTTCAAAAAGAAAATGATACGCTTGAAAGCGTGGCCACCTCCAGTTACAGAGGAAACTCTGGCGAAATTTTCTAAAAACCTAACACTTAGAATTATTTACACAACAAGTGTTAGAACTATTTTCGACATATTTTCGAAACATAAATTTCGCCATGACATTATTTACTAAATATTCGGAGGTGGGGTTTTCACAAAGATTAACGTGATAAATATATTTGTCACAGCACTGTTTATGATTATTTTGTGAAATACATAAATATTATTTTAGAGTGGAAATAATATTTACAAGCGTTAATGATTCCAAAACTTTACGAACGCTTCCATAACTATATAAGTTACACTGGTAATTACATTACCACACGATTGATAAAACGTAACTTACGCACATGTGTTGTATCCCCCATCCTTGGGAAGGAGTTTAACTACCAAGTATATACAAAAAGTAAACACGAAATAGTTGTCTAACTATTTCCCAAAAACATAAACTATAAAGCTAAGGCACGGCCGTCCGTCTAATAGAATTAGCACTTGTAGGTCGTCGCGCAGCTTTCTGATTCAGGGATACTTGGTAGAGACGCCTCACTGTGAGTTCATGTCCCCCTTTTCTCTAACTGTTTTCAGTTTACTTAACCGCGGGGGTGAAATACATGTTACTATGATTTACGAGTACTTTACAACGGTATGTTTAACGTAAGGAGGTGTTATACGATCATGTGAGTGGATAGGAACAACATGGGGCCATTAGTCCTCATGGAGGGACCGAGGGACAGGAGCGGTAGATCTATCTGGGTGTAGCGAGCCCAGCCCCCGGCCAAACTAGAAACGGACCGTGGGGTGACTTTGTCCACATACTTTGCCGTGGCGAAATCTGCTAGGTTTGAGTCTCCCTATTTGCACTTCACATATGTCAGTGGCCTTGCAAACCATTGGTGATCACAAGTCCTCTTACACTGCTACATACCACAACTATTTTTTATACTCACAAGTGTTTTACATACTCACTTACACATGAACTCGCTCAACATTATTGTTGATTTTTCAACTCACATGTATTTCAGGAAATTAAAACGGATTTGGCACGGTATGGAACGTTTTCCGCTGCACTTGTCATGGAGTCATCAGGGTTTAGGGGATGTGTCTCTTCCCTGGACAAGACACAGTCCTTAAACCACGTTTATGTTATGTTATAAGTTGTAATGTCTACTGAACAAGGTTATGGTTGTATGTTAAAACAATGGTACTGTATGTTGTTTTCAAAACTTAATGGATGACTTGCATGGTTTTTATTTCATATAGCTTTGTTATGATTAAGCTATGGTATTAAGAAGTCACACCAAAAGTTAACCACGCTTCCGCAAAGCCAGGGTGTGACAGCTTGGTATCAGAGCCCTGGTCATAGCGAACTAGGATTCTCTCTCGAGTCTAGACTATGATCACTAGGGCTCTCACGAAAACATTTTACTGCATACCACTTAAGTCCAGATCCACAACTTTTTACCAACAAATGTTGAGCACATTTTATCCATTATTCTAGGCTCAGTCTGGGAGGCTGAGGTTCGGGCTAGTGGGACTAGGAGTGTTGGCTAGTGGGACTAGGAGTGTTGGCTAGTGGGACTAGGAAGTGTTGGTTTGAATGCTTGCTTGATGACTTATGTGACTATTTAATTATATGATTGACAATTTGTACATGTTTGTGTATATGTTACAGACACATGGATTCTACAGGCACTGGTGGTTCAGGCACCACAGGCCCTAGGCCTATCGTTTCAGACGACATTGAGTCATCGGAGCACGAGGTTTATACGTCAGACTTCACCAGCACGGATGATGATGACTTTCAGCCATTCGCCTTACCCGACGGCGTTGATGAGCTCCCAGTTGATCTTCCAGCCGGGGATCTACCACTCGTTGTGATCCCTGCTCCAGTACCCCTTGCATCATACCCTGTTTTACCCATCGACGACGAGGAGGGCGACGTCGATATGTTTGAGGAGGAGCCTTTGGAGGATGCTCAGGGCGAGGCCCTACCTGCTGTTGCTCCCTTACTGATCGCAGATGCTCCGGCTGCGGAGTCACCTGCTCATTCCCCAGTCGCGGACTCCTTTGAGTCTGTGGCTTCTGTACCCACACATGCTCATAGTGCGCAGCACTTCTCCCATGGGTCCGATTCTGACCAGGCTTTTTCTGTTGCTCCCATACCTGGACTTGTTTTTGACCATGACGACGAGGGAGATTCAGATCCTGTGTTTCCCCCGGGATTTGATCCTGACCGTGATTTAGAGTTTGTCCCGATGGACGAGTTGATGGAGGATCCAGCAGATCCTATTGACCCTTTTGATCCGATTGATCCCGATTTTGATTTTGACATGGCGTTTGATGACTTGGAGCCTGCCATTGCACCTGAGCAGGCAGCTGCCCTTGACCCTTTACCAGAGCATGACCCTGTGCATGCTGATGTACCTTTTGAGCCCATTGCTGATGATCACCACATAGATGTTCCTGTTGATCCCATTGTTCCTTTACCCATTGTTGCTGTACCAGTTGACCCCCCTTTCGAGCACTTGGCACCCGTTCACCCTGTTGTTGCTCCCTTATTTGATCCCGTTCCCCTAGAGCCCGGACATGCACTGTTCGCGGCACATATGGATCCACCGGACGAGCCTGCACAGCACGGGTGGATACCGGCTGATGAGGACGTTCCACCGTTACACCCACAGATCCCAGACACTCGACACGTTGACTTTTCGTTTCAGGTTCCCATGTATATACCTCCAGCGGGGCCTGGAGAGGGCTCTTCAGCCCACCCATCAGGGCATGTACCGATGCCCATGCCTTTCATGCCTCAGATGCCGTTTGTTCCACCTACTACAGCTCCTTTTGGTGTGGCACCCTTTGACCCCACTAGCGAGCCATTTCTTTGGGCACCTGGCTCTGGTATGCCACCCACTGACCCCTATCATGCTCTTCACAGGGGATACACTATCGAGGACGTCTTGATGTCCTTTGTCGCACAGCATGAGTCCCACACACAGCGTATACAGGAGCTCGAGAGAGCTCGGTTGACACCTTGTCAGTGCCATGGACAGGCACCCTCTCCGTTACAGCCGTTTCGACCTTTACCCCCTGACTATGCTGCTCGTCTCACTACTTTAGAGCAGCAGATTGCTTCCATTATTCGCACACAGCAGGCGATGGAGGCAGACTGGTTACAGTTGCGCCGTTTGTTTTATACCCGTTTTCCTCCTCCACCACCATCTGCTTAGAGCTCATCGGTGCCACTTGGGTAGGCGAGGTGAGAAGGCGGCGATTGCTTTTTGACTGCACAGTATTTTGGGGAGACTACGTTATGATTTGACTTTTGTTATGTACTTGATGTTGTATTGATACTGGTGTAGCTTTTGACAGGGGTGATGTAGCCCCTAGTGATTGATGATTGTATGTATACACTTACGATGTGGTCTCATTTATATGGCAATCGCAGTTTTCTCACCATATTTAGATTCGCTTGATTACTTGTTTATATTTTAAGACATGGGATGTTGTGTGATTGATATTTGTGATGTGTGATAACATGAGATGTTATGTGATTATACTATTACTACCGTTATATACGTACACTATATTACGAACTGATTTACGTATTATAACAACGGAGCCTTACTATGGCCTAACCAACTTAAACCATCTTTTAGAAGATGCCGCCCAGACGCGAGACGCGCATGCCCACTAACGAGGCAGAACTGCAACAAATCATTGCCGCTGCCATAGCACAGTATGCAGCATCTCAGCCCGGAACGAGCGGAAGTATTAACCAGGGCAACAATAATCCACCACACGGTAATATTTAAGTCATTAAGACATACCATGACCTAAACGGATTTCCTTAGCAAGAAAGCTAATATCTATCACATGTTGCAATGAATGTGCAGGGTGCACATACAAGCAGTTCTTAGACTGCAAGCCCACCAACTTCGATGGCACCGGAGGCGCTATCGCTTTTACTCGTTGGGCCGAGAAGACTGATTCCACCATCCGCATGAGCAAATGTGCGCTCGACCAGCAGGTCACTTACATCTCAGGGCTGTTTCTAGACGGAGCCCTATCTTGGTGGAACTTACAAGTCCAGACGCTAGGCGAAGCTGCCGCCTACGCACTGACCTGGGCAGAGCTGAAAGAGCTTATGCGCAAGAAGTACTGTTCCCGCGCAGAAATTCAAAGGTTGGAGACTGAATTTTGGCACCTAAAGATGGATGGACCAAAGGTTGCAGAATACGTCCAGAGGTTTCACGACTTATCTCAAGTGGTTCCTTACATGGTTACGCCAGAATACAAGCGAATCGAGCGCTTCATTTGGGGTTTGGCTCCCCAAATAATAAGCATGGTAACCTCCTCCAAACCAGCAACTATCACGGAAGCCATTGATTTGAGCGTGGCTCTCACCGAGGAGGCAATTCGTTTAAACAAGTTTGATGAAGTCAAGGCGAAGAAGACAGAGACTCACGTTGAGTCCTCAGGAGATAACAAAAGGAAGTTTTCAAACTTCAAACAAGGCGTCAGTATGGCAGTAAAGAAAGGAAAATCAGCTGGCAGTACCAAGAAAGGAAAAGGGTACCAGGGCACCCAGCCCAAATGCAACAACTGCCAACGCCACCATACTGGCCATTGTAACGTGAGAGTTTGTGAATCTTGTGGAAAACCGGGCCACTCAAAGGAATCGTGCTGGGCTAGTGCGGGCCGGGGAGGCCAGGAAGGATATATGAATAGAAACGATAATCGTGGTGGTTTGAGAAATCGCCCACAAGGGAATAATCGAGGCTACAATGCGAATCAAGCCGGAACTGCCAATCAAAACAACCCGCCAGTTGGGGATGGTGCGGGAAGTGGAAAAAGATTAGGATGTTTTCATTGCGGTGACGTTGGGCACTTCAAGAAGGATTGCCCGGGATTGAACCAAGCCCATGGAAGGGTGTTCCAGATCGGTGCACGGGAAGCACGCCAGGATCCCAACGTTGTCACTGGTACGTTCCCTGTAAATCAACGCTATGCATCTGTCCTGTTTGATACTGGTGCCGACTATAGCTTCGTATCACTAGAATTTAAGAATATACTTGGGCTAGCCGCTAATAAGTTAGACATTCCCTACGCAATCGAATTGGCTAATGGAAAGTTGGTAGAAGCCAAAGATGTTATCAGAGGCTGTGTGATTGAATTAGGAGAACGTGAGTTTGCTTTGGATCTACTACCAGTCCAATTGGGAAGTTTCGACGTGGTAGTAGGAATGGATTGGTTATCGGGCAATAAAGCTGAGATAGTTTGTCACGAAAAGGTTGTTCGTATTCCAACCGAGGATGGTGAGACCATTGTTGTTCATGGAGAGAAGCGTGAGACGCCGTTGCGGATTATCAGCTGTTTGAAAGCAAGGAAGTGTTTGCAGAAGGGATGTGTTGCTTTTCTGGCGCACATCGTGGACAAGAAGGCTGCCGAGCCAAGGATCGAAGACATCCCTGTCGTAAGGGAGTATCCCGAAGTCTTCCCAGAAGACTTACCTGGACTGCCACCTCAAAGGCAAGTGGAGTTTCACATTGACTTAGTTCCAGGCGCCGCGCCTGTGGCTAAGGCACCGTACAGACTTGCTCCGTCTGAAATGCAGGAATTGGCGACGCAACTTCAAGAGTTGTTAGACAAGGGTTTTATCCGACCAAGCTTCTCGCCCTGGGGAGCTCCGGTCTTGTTCGTCAAGAAAAAGGACGGGAGTTTCCGCATGTGTATTGACTACAGAGAATTGAACAAGCTGACGATCAAGAACAGGTATCCTCTGCCAAGAATTGATGATCTGTTCGACCAACTTCAAGGTTCAAGCTGTTACTCTAAGATCGATCTTCGATCTGGATACCATCAATTAAGGATACAGGAGGAAAGTATCCCGAAAACAGCCTTCCGAACTCGCTATGGACACTACGAGTTCCTCGTTATGCCATTTGGTTTGACGAACGCGCCTGCGGTATTCATGGATCTAATGAATAGGGTTTGCAAGCCATACCTGGACAAGTTCGTGATTGTATTCATCGACGACATCCTGATTTACTCAAAGACGAAGGCTGAACACGAACAACATCTTAGCACCATACTGGAGCTGCTAAAGAAGGAACAGCTGTACGCCAAATTCTCCAAGTGCGAGTTTTGGCTACGCGAAGTCCAGTTTCTCGGACATGTGGTTAATGGGGATGGAATTCATGTTGATCCCACAAAGATCGAGGCAATCAAGAATTGGGAAACGCCTACAACGCCAACCGAGATTCGACAATTCTTGGGTTTGGCTGGCTACTATCGAAGGTTCATCGAGGATTTCTCGAAAATCGCTCAACCTTTGACGCTCCTCACGCAGAAGGACAAGACGTTTGATTGGGGAATCAAACAGGATGAAGCGTTTCAGATATTAAAGGGTAAGCTTTGTAACGCGCCAATCCTAGCTCTACCAGAAGGTACCGACGATTTTGTGGTATACTGCGACGCATCGCGTCAAGGATTGGGTTGTGTGTTGATGCAACGCCAAAAGGTCATTGCTTACGCATCACGCCAACTGAAAGTGCACGAAAAGAATTATACCACACATGATTTAGAGCTTGGCGCAGTGGTTTTTGCTTTAAAGATCTGGAGACACTACCTGTACGGTACGAAGTGCACAATCTTCACGGATCACAAAAGCCTACAGCACATATTCAACCAGAAGGAGTTGAATATGAGGCAAAGACGATGGGTTGAATTATTGAACGATTACGACTGCGAGATAAAGTATCACCCAGGGAAGGCGAATGTAGTCGCCGATGCCCTAAGTCGTAAAGAAAGAATCAAGCCTATAAGGGTTAGAGCTTTGGAAATGATTATACGAACCGACCTTTCCTTGCGCATTCGTGCTGCACAAAAGGAAGCTCTCAAGGAGGGAAACCTTGAGGAAGAATATCTCCGTGGAATGGAGAAGCTTTTGGTACCAAACGAGGAAGGAACGTTATGTTTTGAGAAAAGGATTTGGGTTCCTCTGTTTGGTGGATTAAGGGAAGTTATTTTCGACGAAGCGCACAAGTCACGGTACTCTATCCACCCTGGATCGGATAAGATGTATCAAGATCTCAAGGATTACTATTGGTGGCCTAGGATGAAAGGCGACGTTGCTGTCTACGTGAGCAAATGTTTAACTTGCACGAAGGTTAAGGCGGAATACCAGAAGCCCTCGGGGCTGCTGCAACAACCTGAGATTCCCAAGTGGAAATGGGAACAAATCTCAATGGATTTTGTTACAAAATTGCCAAGAACGCCAAGAGGCCATGATATGATTTGGGTGATAGTTGACCGCCTAACAAAATCCGCACACTTTCTGCCAATCAAAGAGAAAGATAGCACGAGCAAACTTGCGGAAATTTACATGAGAGAGATCGTCGCACGTCATGGAGTGCCTCTCTCGATCATCTCTGATAGAGACGGAAGGTTTGTGTCAAGGATATGGCAATCCTTCCAAGAAGCCTTTGGCTCACAGTTGAATCTGAGCACTGCGTTTCATCCGCAAACTGACGGCCAGAGCGAGCGAACGATACAGACTTTGGAAGACATGCTGAGAGCATGTGCTATGGATTTGGGCGGTAGCTGGGATAAACATTTACCTATGGTCGAATTTTCATACAACAACAGCTACCACACCAGTATTGGTGTCGCGCCATTCGAAGCCCTTTAAGGACGCA
>JARYGA010044727.1:0-28006 GCA_030545235.1 Helianthus tuberosus
AAAAGTCTAGAAATGAAACCGAAAAAGAAAAAGAGAAACAATAGCGGAAAAGGAAAAGCCGCGCGTATCTATGACTATGGTAATTTCTTTCTTCAGATAGGGTGAAAAGAGGAAGAAAATTGTGATATGATATTAACTGCATGTTTTGTTTGTTGGATTTTTTATTTTATTTCATGGATTGTGTTGCTAAGTTAGTTGTAATGGAGAAGATTTGATGTATTTATACATGATCTTTCTTGATATACTTATAAATTGCTTTTCCTACATATATGCTGTCCACATATTTGCCAAAATCCATTAGTACTTGGAGGGCATTTTGGTCATTTCAATTGTATATTATTTTGTTGAATTTACCTCCTGCAGAAAAGAGGCTTTAATTATTAGATACCATTACTTCAATTATTTTGTCCCATTGTTTTTTAACAATATTTATTCAATTTTTATTTGTATAAAGGTTTTCTTAAATATAATTTCAGTTAATCTGGTTATTTATAGTAGGGGTGAGCAGAAAACCGAAATAACCGAAAAAATCGAACCGAAACAAAAACCGACGGTTTGGTGTTCGGCTTTTTAATAACCGAAAATTTCGAGAAAAGTGCCTGGATAGTCCCTGTGGTTTGTCCATTTTTCATCTTTACTTTAGTCCCTAACTTTCTAAAATTACACCTATAGTCCCCAACTTTTTCAATTTCGTTTCCGGATAGTCCCTGACGCGTAACTGGATTAGTTTTTGGTGTTAGGTGAGTGTGAAATGACAAAAATACCTTTACTGTCAAATAAATAGCTAAAAAGTAAAAAAAAATATATAACTAATACCCACCACCCACCCCACCCACTTCATCTTCCCCACCCCACACCACCACCACCACTTACCCCCCCCCACACACACACACACACACGCACACCCCACTTCACTGTAACCACCACCACCTCCATCATCACCGCTGCCTCAACCACACTCACCGGAATTCCTCCTCCGTCAATCCCCTCTAAATTTTTTTTGTTCTATGTTTCTTGTCACTTGAGATCTATAAAACCTTCATGCTCATTCAGTCATTTCCCCTGTTTTCTTTTTTATTTTCTTTGTTTTAGCTTGAAAAGATGAGTAAAGAAGAGTTTGTCAACATTCAGGTACACATTTTCACTGTTTTTATTTATTAATGTGTGGAAAATGGTTTGAAATTTATGGTTTAAGTTGTATTAATATGTGTGTTTATAGCTTCTTTCAATGCTTTGCGTGTAGTCAAATCTGAACTAAAAGATCTTTCATTTAATTCATGTTAAAGTGTGTGATAAAGAAATAAAAAAAATAAAAATCACCCCTTTTTGTTCTTGAATTCAATGTTGTTTAATTGTTCTTGAATCTTGAAGTTGACTCTTTATGCATGCAGACTTAATCTTTGAAGGTGAACATCCACTGTGATGGGTGTAAGAGGAAAGAGAAGAAAATTCTACAGAAAGTTGAGGGTAATGTGTTTAAATTGTGTAAATTTCATGTCTTTTTGTTGAATCTGAGATGGGTTTTGTGTAAAGATTGTAACTTGATGATGTTGATGGAGGAGGAATTTCGGTGAGTGTGGTTGAGGCACGGTGATGACTGCGGCGGCGGTTGTGGAAGTGGTGGTTACGGTGAAGGGGGGGGGGGGGGGGTAGATGGTGGTGGTGGTGGTGTGGAGTGGGGAATATGAAGTGGGTGGGGTGGGTGGTGGGTATTAATTATATTTCTTTTTATCTTTTTAGCTATTAATTTGACAGTAAGGGTATTTTTGTCATTTCACACGCACCTAACACCAAAAACTAACAGAGTTACGCGTTAGGGACTACCCGGAATGAAATTGAAAAAGTTGGGGACTATAGGTGTAATTTTAGAAAGTTAGTGACTAAAGGTGAAAAATGAGCAAACCAGAGGGACTATCCGGACACTTTTCTCGAAAATTTCGGTTTGGTTTTTGGATAACCATTTTCAATAACCGAAAAAACCGCACCGAACCGAAATGAAAAAAAGATATATTTTTATGTTTAAGTTTAAGTGTTTAACCAATGATATTAGAAATTATTAATTTTATTGTTAAATATTAAGTACTTAAAATAAAAACATTAAAATGTTTATTTATAATTGAGATGATTTATTTATTGCCTATAACAAATAACAAAATTTAATATAAAAATTAAACAATCTTCAAAGTATTATAAAAGATAAAGTCCTAATAAAAACTTTGAAGAAATATAAAAATAGATTCGAAATTAGGTTTATGTATTTATGTAAACATTTTTCGTTAAAAAAGATTAAGTACAATAACTTAAATGTAACCATATAAGAAAATTTCTTAAATTTGAATTATACTTTTTTATTTTTGAATCTTACTTACTTTTGTTTCAAAAACCGAAATAACAAAAAAACCGAACTGAACCGGTGTAAAAACCGAAAAAACCGAAACCGAAAAAAACCGAAACCGAACGGTTTTGAAAATCCAAAAACCGACATTTCGGTTTCGCTTTTGAATTTGCCTAAAAACCAAACCGAATCAAACTGTGAACACCCCTAATTTATAGTTTTATACACATTTGATATGACCATACAAATCAAGTGAACTCTAATTCACAACCATTTACTATATATCAAAATAACTGTAAACCCAAAATCACACCCATTTGTTGCATATTAAATAAGACATAGTAAGCCACATCAGAAGCAATACATGGAGTGATAGCCAGCAGCGGCGAAAGTAGGTTGTGGAACAAAATGAGAGCCGGAACCAGTGATGGATTCATAATTTTTTTCAGTGAGTTTACTGTTTTAAGATGCTCTGATTTTATATAACCGGGCATAAAAATTTTCGGGTCGGCTCGAATAGGGTCGGTTCAGATTTTTTTTTCACAGGGTTTCTTTTGGTAAATTCTCACTATTTTTTTTTTCAAATCATACAAGGCTTCCATTATTTTTTTTCTATTTTTTCCAAACCGTGGGGGTTTCCGGAAACACCCAGGATCCGCCCTTACAGGTAAGGCTATGGGGTATGGGGCTTGGGTTGGGGCGTGGGTTGAGGGAAAACGCCCAAGGCACCACCCCGGGTGGGCTTGGGTTGGGGCGTGGCCCTTGGGGCTTGGGTTTCAAGCCGGGCGTGGGGCGGGGGAAGCGAGCTGACATGGCGGGCTGTGTATGGCCAAAACAAAATAGCCGTTGACCAACGGCTTTGTTAAAAAAAAATTAAATTTTCACTATAAAACTCACATTTTTCTTTCATTTTTACCACATTCAACCACATCTTCTATAATCATCTTCAATTCTCCTTTTACAAAACGAAAAAATGCATCATTATAACCGTCCTTTTGACCCGAACAACCCGTATGCATTCCAAGAAAATAATCCTAGCCCACCATCCAATCGTCCAATGCCTCGTCCATTTTTCATACACTCTTCTATGCCCCATGAAGCGAGTTACGCATCGCTTCTTGGGAATCGTTTGTTTACTAACTTCCCACACTCCGATGATTCGATGCCTACCCCAGAAACAAAAACGGGATGATTTGAAATTTCTATCCCAGCCCATTGATCACCTAAAGGGTGAAGAGTTACAACTAATCTTGGCGATGAGAGAAGAGATAAAAAACAAATATAAAAGTTAGGAATTTTTTTTGTAATTTTCTTTATTTAAAAATATTAAAAAAATTAAATTTTTTGTTTTAAATAATATTCAAATAGCCCAGCGAAGCCCGCCAAACCCACGTCCCAACCCCCCCCCCCCCCCCCCCCACCATACCGTGTTGAATGTGGGTTAGCCCATGTCTGCCCCCCCAAGCCACGTGTCAACTAATGCCCCAACCCAAACCCAACCCCCGCCCAACCATACCCCACGGCCTAAGGTTCATCATATAAATACATAATCATTCCATTAAACATTAGCAAATTAATAGTAATCATATAATCATATTCATAATTTCTAACCTAATAGCAAATAAGAAAAAAGGAAACTAATACACAAACTTAAATTGATTCACAAATCTGATATCAGAAAGAAAGAAAAGATACAGAATGTAAGCTAACTTTGAGTAGTTATACATATGGTCCCTTAGCTTCCACTTTCAGTCCCAATACCAATACAAATACTTAATACGTAGCAAAAAGGAACATTGTGGGAATCAAACTCAGGATCCTTTGTATGGTTAAAAGGAGACTTACGGCTGAACTATGAACTATTTTTGTACATAGGTTCACCATCAATAATATTTATAGGTTCATTCATATTTTTATACATAATCTCTAATAAAACGCCGTGGGTTTGTAAGAACCCGTGTCAGTAGTCAATGTAGATCCGCTCCTGGCTGGAACGTTGTTGGATGGTGAAGTGGTGGTTGAATTAGAAGGCACATCATAAACGTTAAAATCAAAGTGGGTGTTGCTTGGAAACACATGGTACAGGGGAAATGACTAAAGAGAGAGGGGTGGGGTGTGGGGTGGTTATTTGGTGTTTTATAATTTTTTCTAATAATAATGGGAATGCGGGTCCTTTTACTTTTAGGAGGGTGTGTTAGTGAGAAGGACCAAACATTTTGATACATTATATAGCTTCACGATATGAATCATGTGTGTAAATTCCTCTACTTCTTGTTTGGCTCTTTCACACCCCGACAACAACTACTAAAGAGTACTGAGGTGGAGCGAATGACACTGCGACAAGTCAGTCCTAGTATAAAATAAAGGTCATGTCACGTCAGAGGGGACATAATGGATATTCTCCACGATTGGACAGCTGACGAACAACCAGCTGGCTTTCTCCCTCCTTCAAAAACCTTCGGCTATAAATAGAGGACTAAACCATCAGGTTTAGAGATCGCTTCTCTCACTCTCTCACTCCACACACACACACACTTTATTTCCTCAAAGAGAATACTTATTCTCACGTCGGATGTTGGTTACAAGAAGATCCCCCAACCTCTCCTCCTTGTAACGAGTTCACCGGTGTTGTTTTCTTTTTGCAGGATGGACAGAAGATAACTAGGCTGTTCGACGAGAAAAAAATAGAGATTGACTGTTGTTTACATGACGAACAAAGTAAGCCTAACCTAGTGTTGACTTACTGTTTCTTCAATACTCTTCTTTTTATCAATTAAATTTTAAATGTATTAATAACTTGTATACCATCTACTTTAGTGACTTGTATATTGTATTTGTTTTTAATTTTAAGAGTTAATTGCCAAAATTGTCCATGAGGTTTGGGCATTTTTGTCATTTTCGTCCAAAATGATCTTTTTGTACCATTTTGCCCTCCACATTTGACATTTTTGCCATTTTCATCCAAATGACTAACTTAGTTAAAAAACACCGTTTAATGAAGGGTATGTTTGAAATTTTACATTTATAAGAAGAGGTATTTTGGACTTTTGGCTTTATAATTTTATATATTATATAAAAATGTATATCTAATTATTTATTTCCATTTATAAATTATATTCAAACCAAAAAATCTGATCATCATGCTTTGTATAAATGTTCATCATCGCAGACAGTACTTCTCCACCTAACTTATCTCCGATAACTACCACCGCCATCAACCACCACCCCCACCACTACCTGCCACGACCTCCATCATCGTCATCAGCCACCACTCCTATCACCTCCACCTCCACCAACCACCTGGCATCAGCGGATTCCTCTCTACCACTGCCAAAAGATCAAAATACCCCTACTTATAAATGTAAAATTTCAAACATACCCTTCATTAAACGGTGTTTTTTAACTAAGTTAGTCATTTAGATGAAAATAACAAAAAATGCCAAACTTGGGGGGGGGGGGGGGGGGGGGGGGAAATGGTACAAAAAGGTCATTTTAGACAAAAATGGAAAACGTGACCAAACCTTAACTTTAATTTTAAATATAAAATAAAACTTATGATGTACTCGTGTACAAGCCTTGGAAACTCATAGGTGGCCAGGAAATATAATTTCACTTGCAAAGTAACCTATTGATTCTTGATAAATGTTTCATTTAGTAAAACAAAAAAACATTTTAATCATATAAAAAAAGAAAATCAATACATTTTATATCATCAAAATTAGTATTTTATATTTAGAAAGAAAAGAAAAACAGCCAAAGCAATCCCAAAATAAATTACCAAGTCTTCACAAAATTTCGTGAATTTCGGGTACCAAATTACCGAGTCTTGTAACCCGACCCGTTACGAGAGCAAAGCAGACACGATGTACATGCAGAAATAGAATAATATATAAACATCGTTTTTCCTCTTCAACTGTTAATACTTAAAACAAACTATCAATATTCCATGGCGGTAAAGACTATATTCATGATCTCATTATTGTTGTTTCACATTATCATTGAGTTCTCTAAACCAAAAGTTGAGTAGTTGTATGATTTTAATCTGTTTTTTGAAATGGTTTCTATAGGACGCCTCCAGAAAGACGTGGATCGATCAGAAGTCGAAGAGATCATTGATGCAGATCCAAAACGATGCCGTATCGGCTGCTCGTATGCCTGATGGGAAAAAGTGTAGGTCCCTCTCGAGGATGAGATAAAACCTTATCCTTGTTATATCAAACACACTAGCGAGTGCGGAATCCAAGCTAGCATGCAACCGAGATTTTATGCGAGAACAATACAAACACAACACACAACATTCAACGATTAACACCACTTGTATTAATGCGTATGAAAGGTTCGGTTACAAGTCCAATGTTCACAGATGTATTCTGCAAACTCTCAAAGTTCTCTCGTGTGTGTGCTCTCAACAGAATGCTCTCTCAGTTTCTGTCTCTCACTTGTCTCACATGTGCACACAACACACTACATGGGTATTTATACCCGACACAGCGTGTCTGGTCGAAGGATCAGACAGATTGATCGACAGATCATCTGTCGACCAGAAAGCCCATCGAAAGATCTGCATACACCTCGAAGGATGATATCCTTCGAGGTCTATCTTTCGAGGGTTTATGTTTCGAGATTATGATCGAAGGATATAAACAATCCTTCGATCACACATCTTTCGACCCAAACACCTTACAAACATTTCTCTAACTGTTTGGTCAAGTCAAACCAGGAGGATGGTTGACTTGGTCAAACTTACATCAGCCTTACATTAAAGACATCGTTTTGTATCATGACGAAATACAGACAAAGTACAGACACAAGTGCACCAACAAACTCCCCCTTGGCTGTATCTTTGTCTCGATCTTCGTGTCTTCAAGTCTTCAAGGCCGAGTCGAACCGAGCTGAGTCGCGTCCACACAAAGTGCATCAACAAACTCCCCCTTGGACGCTACTCGCGAGGTTCATCTTCTATGTCTTTCTTGTCGGAGGATCTTCAAAGTTTTCACGCATCGTAAGCAGAAAGTGTATCAACAAACTCCCCGTTTCATGTAGAAAGTGTGTTGACAAACTCCCCCTTAGATTGAACTCTCCATTGAGTCATGCTCGTGAATCTTTTGACTTGTCAATTCTTCAGATCCTTGTGGTGTTGATGAAGGGACAGCGGCAACTCGATCATTTTATCCTTTGAGTGCCTCCTCTTCGTGTCTTCATTCCAAAGCTTTTCATCGAACATGTTCTCCTCGCCTTTAGCATCTGCACATGCAAGAAAGCTAAACGCATAATGAGAACAACCGCTTGGAATATAGTTAACATTTAAACCAACGACACATATGAGATCAAATCTCAATCAAACACCAACCGACAGCAGTTTGAAAGTTTAGAAAAATATTCATTTTAATCCTTTAACTTTCAAAACTCGTTAACTTCGACTGTTTATGAAGATGCAGTTGTTTTCCAGCTTACGATCAGGATTTTGGGTAGGATAGACTCGAGTTCCAACATCGGTCAATCAAAAATAAACTAGAAGAAAAATCTTTTTGGATTTTATAAAGTTTAAATTAAAACACACCTAAAATCTTTTTGAAATTTTCATTTTGCAAATGTAAAGACGGAAAGCAATAAATAAATATATACAAAGATGCATAAACAGGAAACATTAAATAAATATATACAGACATTCTTTTTGCGAGTTTCGAGGGTAAGAAAATCATATCAGTGTACGGTCATGCCAAAACGGTCTTTTTGTTCAAATAGTTAACATTTAGATAAGCATCCTATAACAATTATCGGTATTGTTGTCCACATAAGCTCAACTTATCATTTGTAATCATGGCGAGGGGATACGTTAAGGTATGATTTATACTTACCGACCGGTGTTCATCCACGTCACGACACATTCCCGTATCAAGGTATGCACGAGGGTTCATCTTACCGGTGAGTATACCGATTATCATCTGTTTGACCGTATATGATGTGAGATTCTCACTTATTTGATTTGAAAACAAGCCCTATGTGATAAAATCACTTATTGATGAGGAACTTGATTTTCATATGCATGAGGGCACAGGAGCAAGTCCGTGAACAGGTCAGTACTTTCGTACAGCAGAGAGACGAACTTGACACCCGGAAAGAATTTGTGATATATTATCACTTATTTGGGGACATGTGATTGTTGATCACTTATTGAGGTCGAATGCAATATGTACACGTATGTATGGTATCATGGAAGATCTAGACTTTGTCTTTTATAGAAACAACCATGATACCCAGATGATAAGCAGCATAAAGACCGAATATCTCAGAACCTCGGCAATCTCTCAAACGAAATTTCGGTACTAAGACCATATGCCAATGAACGGTTCCCACCTGGTCTTCAGTCGATTAATTTTATATCACCCTGCACACCTTAAAATGATTGTGAGCCTACCGATACATCTTATATAGAGCTGCTTATCGTTTTTCATTTAAGGTTTAAAGAGGTTTGGACAGACCACTGATGTACTATCATATTCTCTTTTTCTTGCCAGGAAACTCATTTTTGTTTTTCTATTGTTTTTGTGTTTTTGAAATTTTTCAATGTTTTTGGATTTTCAAATTTTGGATTTACTCCCCCTAAAATCAACAAACTAAGATAAATTTAAAACACAAAGATATTTACAAAAATGATTTTCCGATGTTGGTTAACTCATGTTTTACCTCAATGCCGTTTACCAAAATTAAGTTTTAATCAGAAATGATTTAGCGAATTTTGGAAAAATCAGTTGGCATGTCGGTAAGCAGTGCGGACCATGACAGCATTGTCTGGTCAAAGAGTGCTGAACGAGATAACAATTTACAAAGCAGCTTAAATATCGACAAGTATAGGAGAGATTAGAAATTTTAAACCGTATCCTGCAACTGCATCGTGCATTGCAAGAAATTTGAGTGCTCTCCCAAACTGAATATCCACACGGTGTGGATTTTAAAATCGATTTTTGCAGCTACTGAAATCTTTTCACAGCAACAAGATCAAAAACCTTTGGGTCCGACTGGTCTTCCACATTGCACCAGCGAAGGTTTTTGTCTTTCTCTTGTGAAGTAGTGTGCGGTTGTTCAACCCATGCCAAGGCATCCGCACACCCGGTTGGTTTGTTCAACAAACACATTTTCTTCAATCACACCACGAAGAAATGTACACTGCACGTACATCTTGTAGATTGTTGAACTTCAGACATGCTGCAGGTGCGTACATTTTGATTTGAATCTATCCCGGGGACCCGATCAAAGACTTGAACATTCACATTTTGAAAAGATTTTTATGTTGTCGAAGCTTTTCAATCTCTTTCAACCACATTCTTTCACCATTATTCCTTCATCGGAATGTTTAACTTCTTATCTTTTTCCTTTCTCTCCATCAAAGGCAGCAATTTCTTCTGTCGCCTATTTTGTGCAAAGATGCTCCACTATCAACAATCTTACGACTATCGAAAGTTCCTCCTGGAATATCCTACACACTCACTTAAAAATTAGTTGGAGAGAGGGACCCAAGCCTTTGTGGACTTGGGTCTTCCGGCATGATCGAAGATTGTGACTTCGATTTCCCGATAACCCGGAATTTGAGTGGCTCCCCCTGAAACTTTTCCAGTTTTAGGTTTCCAAATTTCTTTTTGTTTACCGGATTGTGTATTATTTACAGATTTAGAAATCTCCGGTTTTAACGGTTGTGACAAATTTGGTTTCCTTTTAGCAGTTTCTGTTTTTAAAGCTTTTTCGATCACCTTTTGATTCTTTTGCTTTAACTTCTTTTCCCTTTCTTTCAAGACACGTGGGTCTTGTTTCGGGGAAAATGATCGTTTTTGGTAATTGGTTTCTTGGGGAGCACTTGTTTTTGTCTTCAACTTTTGTAGGTATGGGCAATATCTTACAATATGCCCAATTGTGCCACACTCAAAACACATTCTCCGCTCTACAAACCTCGGAGAAAACTGTTGATGGCCAGACGAAGAACCAGACAATGAACTTTGTGATCTAGATGTGCTTGGACCTAAATCACATGCGTTGGTGTGTTGGGTGTAATTATTCTGATCATTTCGTTTTAAAATTCTAACTTGTTTTATAAACTCAAGGTTAGATTTATCCTGAAATGTTTCAAGTTTGTCTGAACCCGTGGACCCAACAAAGTTCACTTTCGGTTCTCTTTTCTTAACAGGAGCTCTTTTGTTTTGCACCCATTGTTGTTGAACCTTAGGTGCTTGAACATTCTTGTTCTGAGCCTTCTTTCCTTGTATCTTACCCTTTCCAGAATTGACTTGTTGTTTTCGCTCAACTTGTGGTTTTTGGTTTCCGTATTGTTTTCTAATTTGTTCACACGGAATTGGATCACATTGAGTGACGGTAACTTTGCCACTTTTGTTCCCCAAAAACTTATCAGTGCATCCTTCAAAAATTTGCTCAATTAAATCTTGATTTACATTTTTAATTGGAAAATCTTTGTTAGAGTAGATTTTGCTATCTCCTTTGAGCGTGTACAACAAGTTATTCTCTTCACTGCTAGACACAAGAGACTCCATTGGTTTCGACATATCAGTCTTACTCGGTTTCACTGGTGGATCACACAGGATGTGATTCTCGATTGGAATATCTGTTGTAACCGAGTTAGACTGTTGGTTCACAATTACTTCAGATTCATCATCCGAAGAATCAGCATCCTCAACAATGGGAGGACTCTGTTCCTTAACACATGATGAATCTGTCACAGTCTCAGATTCAGATTCAGTTTCAGATTGACCCGAGGATGATGTACCAGTTGTGAACCCGAGGCCTGCTGCAAAGTCATCTAGATCGAGTGGCACAGTGGGTTCAAAACGGGGCATATCCTCGTCATCAGGCAACTTGGAGTAATTGTGATTCATTGGGGGAGGACATGATTTGAATCCCATACACTTCTTATCCCCCTTTTTCCTTTGAACATCAATAATGTGATCCAATACATAGCGGGAATTGGAATAACTTTCCAATTTCTGCTTGATTGTTTCACATTCACATCGAGCTGTTGCCAATTCTACCATTTGCTTTTCAATTGTGTCAATAAGATTGTTGTTAGCATGTTGTTTTCGCAAAACAGCCTTTTGTAATTCTGAAACATCATGTCTTAATGACGCAATTGTTGCTTTAAATTCCTTTTCATTTCTGGTTAAAAACACGTTAGCTTCAGTCGCTTTAGCAGAATCTACAATCAATTCTTGATTGTGTTTGGATGTGATTTCAACTTTCTCTTGCAAAGCCTCGTGTTTGCTTTGCAATTCACAACACTCATCATTCAATGAAACATGTTTGTCTTGCAAGTCAAACAAACTAGCTTGTAAAGCATCATGTTTGCCTTGCAACTCAGACATGTTTGCTTCTAAATCAGCATTTTTAACACGCAAACTATCACAGTTATCACAACTAGCTACAGTGGGTTCATCGACACATACCTGACCTGGTGAACTGTCGACATTAGCCATAAAGGCTGAATGGAGAGAAGACGAAGAGTAAGCAGCTTGATCCACATGATCATTCCCTGAAGTGGAGGATTCTTCATCTGAACTTCCATTATAACCAGAAGAATCTTCATCCTCAGAAGAGTCACCACCATTGGCGGAAGATTCTCCACCACTGGCGTGCTTTAAATCCCTTACGACTTCAGCAAAACATGCTGTTCCACCATTTCCTCCTTCTCCAAGCTGAAGCGACCAATCACAACCCTCATCTATTTGAACCACCAGCCCCCGGTTGGCATTTGATGGCCCTGCTTGGCTTTGGTTGTTGACAGGAATCATCGTACGAACATTGTTCCTGTTCTGGTTCTGCTGGTTGCCTTGATTTCTGAAGGGGTTTTGGTTTCCCTGCTGAGCTGGTCTTGTGCATTCCCTTTTGAAATGACCCCGCTCACCACAGTTAAAGCACGTTACAGCTTGCTTGTCGAACCCATACTTGGTGTCTTTCTTGCTTTCCAAGTTGGTTCTCCCCGTCCTTTCCATGAACTCCTTTGCTCTTCGAATTGCACTAGCAAGAGCCCATTTGATATCCATCATTTCAAACTCTTCTTTATCCACTTGCTGATAATCTTCATTGGTTAGATTGATATTCCCAATCTGACCTGCAACTAATCCACAGTAAGCACTAACCAAGGTATTCAACATCTCCATATGCTCCTTGGCTACTTCGACACTAACTTTGGAAAAGTTGGAAGTGTCTAATCTGATTGTGTTCGGATTGGAGGTGGCTTGAAAGTTTGAGGAGCTTCCATAAAACCCTTGCTGTTGCGGTTGTTGCGGTTGAGCTTTCGGTTGCACATCTGGTCTTGAATACATCATGTAAGCTGAAGGATCAAACTGATCTGTTGTTGAAGATCCGGTGTTAGAGACGAAAGCTGTTTGAAGCTTCGCGTGTTGAGAAGCTGGTCTTTCTCCACTGATACCTCCTGCAATCCCAAAGTACATCTCTGGATTTTGAGGAGTTAGTGTTCTTTTTGCCTTAAGCTTTTCTTCTACATCCTTGTTCTCCAGTTTTTGAATCAACTCATACACGTTGATTGTGTCTAGAACACCATTTTCTTTAAGAATCTCAAGATAACTGCTCCATTTTGCTGGTAAGCTATCAGCGAACCTCTTCACCATTTCTTGTGGAGTGGCAGTGACTCTAAAACCAAACATTTCGCTCAACAAGTGATGGAACCTTGTTGATAACTCTGCCAAAGTCTCATTTTCCATACACGTGAAACCTTCAAACTCTTTCTTCAGTAATTCTTGCTTGATCTTCCTAGATTGAGCATTTCCTTCACAACGTAACGTGAGCATATCCCACAAGCTTTTGGTAGTCGTGCAATAAACAAACTGGTGGTAAATGTCTTTGTGAAGAGCTTGTGTCAGAATCATGAATGCTTTCTTTTCTAACTCAAATTTCTTCTTATCATCATCAGACATAGTGCTGTAAGTTTCTGGATTAGATCCTGCAACTTCCAAATCACTGTCAAATGCGGTGAAGAAGCACATCCATAGATCTTGACCTTGCCCCTGAACATAAGTTCTCAGCCTTTCTTTCCACCATCCCCAATCATTGATATGATTTAGCTTTGGCGGTTTCGTGCTTGTACCAGTTTCACTGTCGTTCTGCATCATAGATTGAATGCTGTTGCTTTGATTTGTGACCAATGCCCATTGATTTGCAGTTATCATTGCTGCTTGAGGTGGGGCAATAGCCTGCATCCATGCTTTGTTGAAATCTGACGCAGATTGCGTGGCTGATGATTGCGTAGCTGATGATTGTGAAGATGTTAGAGTCCACGCGGTTGGATCCCACTGACCGTTTGTTCCCATTTTATAAGGATTAATATATTAAGTGAAAATTGATTTAAAAAAAAAGAAAACAAGTTTTCTGTCTAAAAATTTAATTTTCACAAAGTATGTTAATTTCAAATGATAACAACCAGCCGAAAGATCCTTTGATCGAAAGACCTGAAAAACACAGACTGTTAGCCTTAAACAAACAAGGATCGAAAGATCAATTGTTTTCGAAAGATTCTCCAATCGAAGGATCCTTATCTTTCGAAAATGAACTACAGACCGAAAGATGAACACGAAAGATGACTTCGAAAGACTCCCCTATCGAAGGATCCTAGTCTTTCGAGAATGAGCAGAAGACCGAAAGATGTATGTTTCGAAAAGATTCCTCGGTTCGAAGGATGATTATCTATCGAACCTACCTTGATCGAAAGATGGTCTTTCGATTTCGAAGGATATCTTTCGATCTTGTCTGACACAGTTGACAAAGAGTGACGGGTTGGTGAAAAAGTTGACGGGTTGGTGATAACTTTCGGCAGAAAGTATGTTCAGACCATATCTTGCAGGTCTGAATATGCAGGTTTTCACCAACCGGGTAATGATGCAAATATTTTAATCAAAATACAACTTCCAACACACAAACACTTTGAAATTTAAAAATTTTAAGATCAAAAGTGTAAAATACCAAGAACACTTAAGATATCGGTTGAAGATAAGAAGAACAAACCCAGAAATATGAATATTTCTGCAAACCGACAACAAACCGAAACCCGATTTTAACAAGTTTTTCCAGAAAATAGAGAAACTTTTAAACCCGAAAAACAGTCCGAAAACTCTCGGTTTTAACAAGGAAAAGAGCCAAGGCTCTGATACCACTTGTAGGTCCCTCTCGAGGATGAGATAAAACCTTATCCTTGTTATATCAAACACACTAGCGAGTGCGGAATCCAAGCTAGCATGCAACCGAGATTTTATGCGAGAACAATACAAACACAACACACAACATTCAACGATTAACACCACTTGTATTAATGCGTATGAAAGGTTCGGTTACAAGTCCAATGTTCACAGATGTATTCTGCAAACTCTCAAAGTTCTCTCGTGTGTGTGCTCTCAACAGAATGCTCTCTCAGTTTCTGTCTCTCACTTGTCTCACATGTGCACACAACACACTACATGGGTATTTATACCCGACACAGCGTGTCTGGTCGAAGGATCAGACAGATTGATCGACAGATCATCTGTCGACCAGAAAGCCCATCGAAAGATCTGCATACACCTCGAAGGATGATATCCTTCGAGGTCTATCTTTCGAGGGTTTATGTTTCGAGATTATGATCGAAGGATATAAACAATCCTTCGATCACACATCTTTCGACCCAAACACCTTACAAACATTTCTCTAACTGTTTGGTCAAGTCAAACCAGGAGGATGGTTGACTTGGTCAAACTTACATCAGCCTTACATTAAAGACATCGTTTTGTATCATGACGAAATACAGACAAAGTACAGACACAAGTGCACCAACAAACTCCCCCTTGGCTGTATCTTTGTCTCGATCTTCGTGTCTTCAAGTCTTCAAGGCCGAGTCGAACCGAGCTGAGTCGCGTCCACACAAAGTGCATCAACAAAAAGGTGAATGTACATTTGATTTTTTTTAGATTTAGTTGTTATGGGGGCTCCATTGGGGCTATATTGAAAAAAAAATGTTGTCATGTGAGCATCACGTAGGGGTATTTTTTTATTTCACCCTTCACAGCACTGATGTGTATTCTGAGGGCTATATTAGGGTTTTATTTAAAATGTGGTATTGAGTTGAGCGGCTGGATAATTGGTTGATATATTATTTAATACCAAAAAACAAAAAAATAAATCATCAAAATGTCCCCAGCGCCTTTGTTTGCGCCCCTTTAAAACTCCATAACACATAGCCTAAGGGTATGTTTGATATGGGGTAATGGAATGGACGGTGAAATGGAATCAACGAGGTAATGGAATGGATGAGGTAATGGAATTGATCAATATCATTCTATGTCTTGTTTGGTTACCATGTGAGAATGGAATGAATCATTACTTTTGGTTGTTTGGTTGACAAGAAAAGACGAAGGAATAAAATCGGATGGCGGTGATCAGTGGTGGGCGATGATGGTGGGTGGTGATAGGTGGCCGTTGTACCGGCGGCAGCGGGTGGCGGCGGGTGGTAATAGTGGCGGGTGTGGGTAACGGTGGAGTTGGGTGGCGGCAGTGACGACGATGGGTGGTAGCGGCAACGGTGGTGGGGGTGGGTGGCAGTGGTGGTGGTTGACGAAGATGGCAAAGGTGAGTGGCGGCGATCGGAGGTGTTAGTGGTGACAATAGGTGGGGACGGAGGTGGGTGGCGGCAACGGCAGTGGCGGGTGGGGGCGGCGGTGGTAGTGGCGAAGGTGGTGGTGGCGATGGTTGCGGTGGCAGTGGTGGTGTTATCGGTGGGTCGCGGGTGGCGGCGGTGGGAGGTGGTGGTGGTGGTCGGAGCTGGCTGGCAGCAGTGTGTGGGTGGCGGCGGAGGTGGGTGACGACGGCAGACGGCGGTGGTGATGGTGGGTGGTGGCAACGATGGTGGGTTGTGGTATATTTAATGAAGGATGAACTGGGAATGGAATGGAAAAAAAAACAGAGGGTGCGGATGGAGTGATTTTGAGGAAATGGAATGCATTTTGGAATGGGCGATTCTATTCCATCGACCAACCAAACACACTTTTTTTCATTCCCTCGTAATGGTCCATTCCATTCCACCCCTCATTCCTCCATACCAAACGCTACCTAAGGAAAAGAATCAAAGAATATAAAATTCTAGGACAGTGGCAGAACTTGGTCAAAAGTTCGGTGGGGGCGGAAAGTCATGGGACCAATTTTTTTTTTTTTTTTTCTATTGCTATGTTTTGGGTTATATGTTCGGGTCGGGTCAAACAATAATAACTCCAAATAAAACTAAATGATCTTCATTCACCCGTTCTTACACATAAAAAAAACTAAATTTGAACCCTCAATTTTCATTTATATAAAAACTAGTTAGAGACTTTATTTAAACCTACTTCAAGTTTAAAAACAATTGTAAAAAATTACTAATAGCCGCATTCTTCACTTTTTTTTTGACTCAATAAGAAAATATGAATAAATATTTTGGACAATAAACTTAATAACTGCAGGGAAATTTTTAGGTTAAAAAATTGGTGGGGACGGACCTATATATTTTTTAAAAATTTCAGGCGAAAAATTGGAAAAATTACAATGCTAACAGACATATTGACGGAGACGGATGCACCCCTTTGTCTCTTAAAAGCTCCGCCCTTGTAATAGGATACTAGCCTGGGACATATCTCTGAGATAAGACTAGATCCTGAGAGAATTCCTAAACATTGGGCCTAAAAATTGGGCTTTTTAGCCTGGCCAATATAATAAGCTTGGGTCCTATACAAATTGGCATAAAAAGCCAGCCCAAACATACCTACAAAACTTTTGAGCCATAAGTTGGCCAAAAACAATAGTAAAAAACAACAAGATTTCAATTTGGGCCCAAACATGGTTCAATAAAACTGAATCTCAATCCATTACATAAGTTTTAATATAGTATAACTTATGCCTAAAACAAATATCATGTGTGCATACATGTGAGTTTAGTTACGCCTAATTCTGGGCAAATGAGCGTATAATACATCGAGAGATGGATACACAAGAAGTTGTAAAAGTTTGAGACTAAAGATGCACCTGAGGTAGTTCTCAAAATATGCAGCATTTGTTGACCTTTTTATGCTTTAGGACTATTAGTATTGAGACTCATCCTTATATTTGGTAGTGTTATGAAAGTTGACACCATTGAGTAAACTAACCTTGCGCAGGGGCCATGCTAATCTTCTTTGTAAACTAACGCTGTCTGTTATGCTTATTTTGTATACAGCCTGTTTCTTATGCACAACTTGCAAGGAGTATCCATGAACTAGCCGCTTCATCAGACCAAGTATGATCTGTAACTGAATTTCATAGAAAATGGATAAAAGATTGTAGGTTGTAATTAATACTGTGTTCTCATAATCATTTAATTTAGCTAATCAAACAATCAGCCTTTAAATTTAATGTGCCTTTCAACAACTTTTACATATTGAAGCTCTAGTTTATATATATATGCAAAATCAGAACTGCTTTTAGATGTTCTATGGCATATGAGTAAGTACATGTATAGCTTTTACACTTTTAGCAAAAGACCTCTTTCCTTATTCTAGAGAGTTATGGTGTCTGATTTTTTTAACACAATAGAACATCTGATTTGACAATCACTTATTTCAGCTTCTCTTACTTTGTACAGAAAAAGTCTCAAAGGGAGTTGGTGCATCATGTGTTCCCAAAACTTGCAGTCTATAACTCTGTCGATCCCTCTTTGGCGCCTTCTCTTCTCATGGTATGAATTTATACGTTCACGATCATGATTTTTAGATATAGCAGGATACATGATTCATTGTTGCCTATGTGCTAAAAAATGGATATTTTAACAACAGATATGATAATTGTCAACTTTCTTGCTTTAGTTCATTCTGTTTTATTTTTTTTTTATATTTTTTTTTTTTGGGGGGGGGGGGGATTTTACATTATCCAAGTTTCTATATGATTTGATCTATTATAATCTCCATTTATCATGTAAATTTTTTACCACCTGCCCTTCTTTCACATTTGCAAATATTATACTGTGAGCAAAGACTAATTTTGGTACTTCATCTGTAGCTTGGTCAGCAATGCGAGGATAGGACTGTTCTCCGCTACGTCTACCATTACTTGGCAAGAATATTATCAGATAATGGTGCTCAAGGCTTAACTTCAGGTGGTGGGATTCCTACACCTAATTGGGATGCTTTAGCTGACATTGATGCTGTTGGCGGGGTTACTCGAGCAGATGTTGTACCACTCATAGTAGACTGGCTTTCTGCTGAGGCCCTAAATACAGACGAGGACTGTAAGTAGTTACTTGGTTTATGTCGCTTTTTTTCTCTACTTTCATATACATTAAATCCTTTATATGGCCTAGCCGATCCGTTTATGACACTAGTGACCCATACCATACTAGATTTTAACTTTTATTTTATTAATTTTTTTTTCTTTAAAGTTTCATTTTTGATTTATTTAGTACTTTATACTCCATATTAAATTTATCTAATTCTTTAAAATAAAAAATTTATACCAAAACATAACATATTATTATATTTTGTTTTAAACTATATTATATATATATGAAGAACGATAATGTTAACCAAGTTCATCCGAGTACAAGAAACGGGCCTCTCGGGCCGGTGATGTTTATTTGTTTTAACTTAGTTTATTATGGGTCAAACTTTAGTATGTTTATGTTTTATTTGTTTGGGCCGCAGGCCATGTATTTGGGTCGAACAGAATGTTAATTCAGTCCATTATGTATCGGTTTGGAACACAAGGATTTGGGCCGGAAATATTGGAGCGGTACGTCCACGTCTCTTGATAACTTCCGAGCGGTTATTATGGGATAGACACATCCCTTCGCTGAACAGACGTGACGTTTGGAGACGTACCCCTTCACATCAATATATACGGCTGCACATCCTTGTTCTCGGTCGGTTGGTTAGTTTGTGTTCAAGTGTGTAATTACAAGTTATTGATATTCAAGTTCTAGTTTCATTCAAGTATTCAATTCGGTTAGTTATCATTCGCAAATCTGTTTTTCATTCGATTCATCATGAAGTACTGTGATTGTTGTGGGTTGTTTGAAAACGATTGTGTGTGCGGTCACAACACCGTCCGTTCCGAATGGTCCTGGGTTTCCGATGACGATGATACCAACATTGGTATCAGAGCCAAAGGTTTAACAGGAAGCGGAAGGAGTTGTGATCAAGAAGGAAACCGGGTTTGTGGAAACAAAGGGAAATCGGTGGAAACCGATTATGGTGAGGATGGTATTGTTCGTAGTGGAAAGTGCGGCCGGGCGGCGGAAGAGGATGAGTACGCGCAGGGGAAGCCAACCATGCGAACCGGGAAATCACCAATGAAAAAGTTTCCAAAGAAAGTGTTTCAAAAGGGTTTCGTGAAGAAGTCCGGGAAGAAATCTAATGCACCAGTGGGTAGGCCGAGAAAACCGGGGGTTCGGTGTTTCAAGTGCAAGGAATTCGGCCACATCGCATCAATTTGCCCAAGTAAGTACATCAAGTTATCACCGTTGCCAATTGAAAGTGATTATATTGTGAAAGATACTTGCGGGGGTAAATGGGATTCAATCTGGGTTGTTGATCCCACGTTCAAAACGCATATGACGGGAAACCGGAATATGTTTAAGTGTTTCAAGAGACATTTCGGGGTTGTGACGAACGAAAGTAGGAAAGACTTCTCGTTTGTACATGGAATAGGAGAAGTGAGAGTGCCGGTGGACGGTAAAGATAAGACAATCCCGTGCGTAAGTTATGCACCAAGACTAGACAAGAATGTTCTAAGTCTAGAACAACTCTTGTTTCAAGGGATTGAGACGGTCACCATGGGTGAAACATGTGTGTTAAAGAGAATGTTTGGTTGTCGGTCGAAAGGGTTCGACATATACGAAGACAAGTCGGAAGTCGATTTGGAACAAGATTATCTTAATGCTTTCTATGATAATCTTGGGGTTGATAATGGCTACAAGAAGGAGAAGAAGGAATTCCAAGAGTGTTTGGGTGATTATTATGAACGGGAATTCGAGAAGTCGAAAAATAAAAAGAAAGTGTACGGTGAACATTCAAACGCTAGGAAGAAAGAAGTTGTGTACTCCAAGAAAGCGAAAAAGGCACTATTGATCTACATTGAAGGCGAGAAAGATAACCCGCGTCAATCAAGAGAAACGCTTCGGGAACGGGCGATAATTCTCTCTCAACTCGAGGAGGACGTCGTTGAAAGAGGGTTGATTATGGAAAGTTGCGTGGAACCGGGGGATCTTATCACACTACACGAGGAAATCAAGAAACACCCAAGGTTCTTCGACGCACCGTTCGAGGAAGTTTTGGTTTGGTTCATCACGGATTTTCTAGGGATTGTATGTGAGAAAGCAATGCCGCCAGAGTTAATCGATGGGCGTGATCTCAGTCTCATACTACTACACCGCATCGTGAAGCATAACGGTGGGTTCAAAGAGATAATGGAGAAAAACATGTGGGACGTGATTGCGGCCAAGTACGGTTACGAAGCGGATGACGCTTACGAGATGAAGGTCGCCTACATCTATTATTTGGAGTTGGTTGAATGGTATTTTGACTATATCAAGAAGGAGCGTGCAAGAAAGAAGGATGGCATGGCTGAAAGCTCAAGTAACAATTGCGGTTGGCTCGACGATTCAAGCGACGACGACGTGGTGGTCAAGATCGAGGTCACCAACAATCGCAAGGAGTGATCGTGATCGAAAGACTCGGATGTTCTTGCTTAAGGGGGAGAATGAAGAACGATAATGTTAACCAAGTTCATCCGAGTACAAGAAACGGGCCTCTCGGGCCGGTGATGTTTATTTGTTTTAACTTAGTTTATTATGGGTCAAACTTTAGTATGTTTATGTTTTATTTGTTTGGGCCGCAGGCCATGTATTTGGGTCGAACAGAATGTTAATTCAGTCCATTATGTATCGGTTTGGAACACAAGGATTTGGGCCGGAAATATTGGAGCGGTACGTCCACGTCTCTTGATAACTTCCGAGCGGTTATTATGGGATAGACACATCCCTTCGCTGAACAGACGTGACGTTTGGAGACGTACCCCTTCACATCAATATATACGGCTGCACATCCTTGTTCTCGGTCGGTTGGTTAGTTTGTGTTCAAGTGTGTAATTACAAGTTATTGATATTCAAGTTCTAGTTTCATTCAAGTATTCAATTCGGTTAGTTATCATTCGCAAATCTGTTTTTCATTCGATTCATCATGAAGTACTGTGATTGTTGTGGGTTGTTTGAAAACGATTGTGTGTGCGGTCACAACACCGTCCGTTCCGAATGGTCCTGGGTTTCCGATGACGATGATACCAACAATATATACTATTATTTTTTTTCTAATATTATTGACATCATACTAGGGCTGTAAACGAACCGAACGAACACGAACAAGGCCATGTTCGTGTTTGTTCGTTAAGGAAATTAACACGTTCGCGAACTGTTCATGAACGCATACCGAACATAAGTTTATGTTCGTGTTCGTTCGTTAAGGAAATTCAATTGTTCACGAACTGTTCGCTGAACGTTCGGTTCGTTTACAGCCCTACATCATACAATTCTTGAATATGGTGTCCAGTTCTGAAAACCTTGGGTGAAAGGTTTTCTAATTCGTTTAATCTTAAGTGTAATTGGTAGTAAGAACTAAATATTTCATCTATCTTTGAAGTTCACACACGAAGGATTCAAGCACTTAAAGCTCTCACATATGCACCTTCAACTAGTTCTGATATCCAGGCGAAGTTGTACAAAATTATCTTCAGTATTCTTGAGAAGGTTTGTCCATATCAATCTCTATCTTTTAGTACGTAATTCTAGAAGGTATTTACATTATATATTATTGTTCATGTTTTCTTTGCTTAATATTCTAGGAAATTTGGAATGTTTATTTTGGATGCATTATCCTTTTTCATTCTTCTATCTTATTATCTCATTCGACATATATCCTAAACTTGTTTTGTCTGTGTGACAACCATACTACTTGCACTACCTCATACCATGAAATTGTTGGTATGAGAACTCAAACTCACGAACACAAAAGAGAAAATAGAACATAGAAAATGACCAAAGAATTCACTTGTTGACTATTGAATTGCATACTCAAAATGGTAGAATGAGGGACTCTTAAACCAGAAAACAAATAGCAAATAAAAGCTAAACCAAATGACTTGGACTAATACCAACAAACTAGCTGGTAGGCTTTATTCAAATAAATTGGCAAAAAAAACTTCTTCAACCCAACGTGCATGCGACTACTTATTTGATTAATTCCACGAAGCATGTACAATACTGTGGTTTCAATCAGTATTCAAATCATTATTCAATACCCTCCCTTGATTCAAACTCTTTGGCTCCCCATTGTTATATGAAGAACACATGTGATGCAGTTTGGAGTATGATGTAGGATTATCTACAAGTTTAAATAGAAGATTATCTTTTAATATTTATTTGTTTGAACTTTTAATCTTTTATTCAGTTTCCTATTTAAATTGTATTCCCAACTATAAAAAGGGATCTATGATTTATTGTTTAGGGAGTTTTTGTTGATTATTAAATAAAAAGAACTGTGTTCTTGGAACCTTTGGTTCAATTTATGGTCTTTGATTAACTAATCGTTCTTGAGCCATTTGATAAACCATAGCTCTGATACCAACTGATGTAGTTTTGCGTGCAATCAAATGACTTAAGAACGATTAGTTAATCAAAGACAATAAATCGAACCAAAGGTTCTAATTTTCAACAAAATTCAATCAAAAACTGTCTAAACAATAACCCTAAACATCCTATTTATAAGATACGAGTCATAATTCAAAAGGAAACAAAATAAGATAAAATATTAAATTCAAATAAAGAGATAATTAAAGAGACCGGGTCTATCCGCATCAACATGCTTCTCTCGTGACAATGCCTTGGTTAAGATATCAGATAGTTGATCATTGGTGTTGCAATAATCCTTGCTAACTTGTTCTTGTGTCAACCATTTTTCGATGAAATGGTATTGGAGATCAATGTGTTTAGATCGACTATGCATAGTAGGATTTTTGACAAATGATTGCATACTTGCTGTCACAGTAGATATTGGTGGCTTTTTGTTGCTAAAACCAAGATCATCAAGGATTCTTGGAAGCCAAAATGTGTTACACCTGTAGTAGGAGCATATGCAACTTCAGTACTTGATAAAGCTACAATATGTTGCTTCTTTGAACTCTATCTGATTCCTCAACTTAAAGAGAAAACATGTATATAAACAATTTTCCGGTCATCCACACTACTTGCTCAATCACTTCCTTCGTGTAATAGAGATTCCATTACCTGTAGTTCCTGCAATATACGAAGAATTCTTCTAGTTGAACCAATGTGTTGCCTTGATGGGCTTTGTATAGAGAGTGCATTGGATTACATGACGTGAAACCAATAAACACAAACAAAAAATAGAAAGATGTAGAAGATGAAACCCTTTTATTATTGAATCAATCATCATAGATTACATAAACTGAAAGAGTATACATCATCTACAAGCTGGTTTAGATCACAAAGATCTAAACATGGCTTTCTCTCCCTAACACATAGTCACCCTCTCTCTAGAATGTTCACACACTGTTGAGGAATTCCTTAGGGTTTTTGAGAGTTGCACAAAACCTTTCATAGAGATTTGCCTTGTACAGAGATGGATTCCCACTCTAACCTACACACACATATATATAGGCAAGGGCATAAATCATGACACAAACAAACCCTAGTCCGAATATCCCTAAATTCGGACAACAATAAAATATATAGTCAGTACTTAACAAACTAAGTACTGACAATACACAAAGAAGCAAATTCGGACAACTCAACACTAAGTGCTGACAAGCTCAAGGTCTTAAATTCGGACCCCATAAGTCATATATTGTCCGAATTTATTCAATAACTTGATTTGGACTTTGACTTTGTTAAATAGAACTGATAAAGCACAGTTACCAGCAGGAGCTGCACTTACACTTTGCATAAACCTGGACACTAGACTCACACAATAAGCCATGTCAGGTCTGCTACGAGTTAGAGAGATGAGACCTCCATCCAATATCATGTATGTCACTTCTTTTGTATTTGCTGAGCTATTTGCAAGCCGCAACTAATCATTAGTGTTCACAAGAGTGTAATCATACTTGCATTCTTTCGTACCAAACTAGTGTAGCATGTTGTGACTTGTGAGCATATTTTTCTTAACAAATGAAGATTACTTGACCAGATAGCTTTACTTCTACGCCTAAGAACTAGTTAAGTAGGCCCATACTAGTCATTTCAAACATATTCCTCATTCGATGCTTGAATATTAGTTAGAACTAGAGCTTGTGGATATGATATCATCTACATAGAGACATACATATATCATTACCATCAGTAGTTTGTTTGACATACAATGACGGTTCATTGTGACTACTATTATGTCCTTGACTAATGAAATACCCATCAATCTTGGCATACCATGCTCTTAGAGTCTGTTTTAAACCATATAAGGCTTTCTTCAATTTGTATACGTTATTTTTCTTACCTTAAATTTCGAACCCTTCTGGTTGCTGAACATAAATCTCCTCAGTGAATTCCCCATTTAAGAATGTCGACATTAGTTGCTGTTGGTCCAGGCCCCTCTTAATCACTCACTCAAACTCACGAACAGAAATCTATATTTAATGCTGCAATGGTCTGTTGTTTCATTCAACATACTAGGCCCTTTAAATAGCCAACCAATGTGTACACGGCACAATGAGAAAAAGTAAACAACTAACACCCTAGTAACCTGCCACTAAAACAAAAGACTCGGACTTAAACAACAACTACACAAACACACGTGTTTATGACCTATTCTACTGATGACTCAGCACTATGACTTGATTTTGACCCGTACTCGACCCTAACCGACCCGAACCATCAAGATTAACCCAACATTCACCCCTGTAATCTTGATGTCGGTTCTTTGTTACTTGCTTGTCTCTCGGTCGCATTCATTCTTGCTCTTCTTGTTATCTTTTTTTGCCTCTTCCCATTCTTGCTTTAATCGGTTCTTGCATGCTTCCTTCCATCAATTAATCACAAGCTACCTGTTTGCATGCTTTCTTTGATCCACCGTCTCATATGGCCGCCTCCAAATTGCCAAAAGTCCATGTCTTCATGCACATGATATCATGCATACGTAATCCATTATGGCCATCGCCACTCATCATGTATCTTATCTTCAATTGATTATAACCTGCTTCACTTGGATGCTTGGCTACTTCAATGAATTTGATTGCTACTTTGAACCATAAAGGTTCAATCTTTCTACTTTCTAGTAGTCACATATGGTTTTCGGTCTTTCTTATTCTAACGTGAACACTTTTGGTCTTCGGTTCACGACTCAGTCTAATGCGAACTCTCGGTCTTTGTTCGCAATCACGGTCTTTCTTCTCGGTCTGATGTGAACCCCTTCGGTCTCAGTCTCTGGTTCACAGTTTCGGTCTATTGCTCGGTCTTTCGGTCTAATCTTTCTTCAAGATAAGCTTTATTCGGTCTACCGTCTTGGCAAGGAGAACTGATTCGGTCTCGGTCACGCCGTTCGGTCTATCACGGCTTCAGTTCTCTTCTTGCCGGCGACGATCTTGCAATCGCCGATGCTTTCTTCAGGCGAGGCGACGGTCTTCCTCGGTCTTACTTTCTTTCGGTCTGGCTGGCAACCGCCACCGTCTTCTTTCTCTTTCTCGCGACGCGGCTACGACCTTCTTTCTTCTTTCAGATTCACGAAGAATCATCACGTGAGTCACACATACTCATGATCACATTTTTTTTCCCTCTTGTTCACAGAGAATTTAATTCACGCAAAATTCTCTTCAATCAGACTCAACACAGAATCTGCTGCGATCACACAGATCGTATTCTTCATCCTCTACTCCCGGCTCACTAAGAACCATGTTTGGTTCACACAGAACCTGCTTCTCTTCTTTCTTTCTCGGTGACCTCTCTTTTCTTTCTTCTTCTATCACCGATAACTTTCGCTGTTATCGTAAAACTAACAGCCTTCTTCGAATTCATTCTTTCTTCTTATTCTTGCAGTTTGAAGGGCTGCTACCCTGATCTTCTCGCGTAACGACTCTCAAAACGACGAACACCGTCTTCACCAGCTCTCGTTTCTCGACCCTCGCTCTGAAACCAAATGTTGGTCCAGGCCCCTCTTAATCACTCACTCAAACTCACGAACAGAAATCTATATTTAATGCTGCAATGGTCTGTTGTTTCATTCAACATACTAGGCCCTTTAAATAGCCAACCAATGTGTACACGGCACAATGAGAAAAAGTAAACAACTAACACCCTAGTAACCTGCCACTAAAACAAAAGACTCGGACTTAAACAACAACTACACAAACACACGTGTTTATGACCTATTCTACTGATGACTCAGCACTATGACTTGATTTTGACCCGTACTCGACCCTAACCGACCCGAACCATCAAGATTAACCCAACAGTTGCAACAACCAGACAACTCAAATGGTTTCAAAGCGAGCAATATGAGGAAATGACTAATGAAACTTTATCATCTACTAATCAAGAAACCTCACCCAAACACTCGTATAACCGAAACTAAGCGAAACTAAATAGCCTACTATGTTGAGACGGTGTTAAGGGCATACGGTTTATGGGAGTTGGTGGATAGCCGATCGGGTCCAGAAAGCAAGGTTGCAAACTCTAAGGAGTGAGTTGGAAATACTAAAGACGATGGAGAACAAGACGATCAATGGCTTTTCAGGCAAGATTAGTGGCATAGTAGCATAATTCAAGAGTCTCTGTTCAAGCCTTGAAGAAGAAGTGATTGTGAGAAAGTTTCTAAATTCGATGCCAAAGAAATAATTGCCGATTGTTGCCCCGATAGAGTAATATTCGGATCTTGAAAGTATGTCTTTTGAAGATGTCGTGGGAAGACTTATAGCATACGAAGAACGACCAAAGAGTCATGATGAAAAAGAGGAAGATCAAGGTCAGCTTTTGTTGACAAATAGTGAGCATGATGATACGGACGATGGACGGGGAAGAGGCCAAGGAAGAGGATCCAAGAGAAGTGAAAGACGATGTGCAAGAGGCTTGGGTTGAGGAGACAAGAATGAGTTTTGGTGCTATGACTGTGGAGCATTTGGACACTTTGCAAATGAGTGTACTTATGTAAGGACGAAGACCAGGAAGCCAATCCCTACCCTACTGTAAACGCGTGACATGAACAAACACCAATTAAGGGGTGATTGTTGGGTTAATCGGCTTTGTCCACAGGTTAGTGGGTCATGGTTCAATAGCTAACTAACGGGTCAAGAAAAAATTAGAAGTGGGTTTGAATTATTTAGTTTCATATTTCTGAATGAGAATAAAGGAGTCCAAAGTTGACCGATTCTTTAGCATGTGTATGTTGCAATTTGGTTTGAAGAGTAGATCACTATTACCGTTTCTTTAGGTTAATAAGTATTTTAAATGTTTTTGCATTTTTCCCAGATATGTGTGTAAGGTATTTATAGCTCTTTGCTTAATGAATAAAGGTGTTAGCTTTTCATTAACAACCTTACACACATAGTTGGGAAACATGCAAAAAACAATTAAAAGATTTATTCAACCTAAAGAACCAGTAAAGGTGACCCACTTTATGCTAAAGAGTC
>JARYGA010044728.1:0-28197 GCA_030545235.1 Helianthus tuberosus
GATTATGACTAACTAGTAGACAAATGAAAATAAATCAAACAACAACGTCAACCGCCATCATCAAAAATGAAATTGCCACCAACCGGCAGCCCCCTAGCATGAAACCGAAACCACCTATCCATTGGATAACGTTGTGGGAGAGGTGCTTGCCCCTGTACTGGAAGACGTAGGATGTGTACCCGATGTCATAAACTCATTCATTTCATCATATACAACCTCTACCTCTTCATCGTCAGACTCCTCATTTAGCTCACGTCCCCCTTTATATTTTCCTTTAAAGGAACCCCCATTCCCCCCAACAAACCCAAGAGCACTAAACGAATTGTGTGTTTGAACCTTGGACAAACTAGTACCCTGTGCATTCACATAGGAAGAACTCACTGCCTTTTTCTTTTTATCCACAGGTCTATATTCAAGCTTGGGCTTCTGGTTGTTAACTTGAAAACCGCTCTTCTTTGCTTTCTTCTTTGTCTTAACTTCCGTATAACCATCCTCATCTACTTTCGGACTGTTAGTAGGAGGTCTTGCTGTCGATCGAATGCATTTTGGACACTCCTCAGAGTCATGCCCAAATACACAACAGTGGGCACATCTCGGGGGTTTCCATTCATATTCCACACGAATAGTTTCATTGACATACTTGTTCTCATCCAACTCAGGAATAGCCATGGTTAGGACCTCTTTAAAATCATGTTTAGCAGATATATCAATGAGGGCCCTAGCATAGCTGCTCCGTCCCCAAGCCTCGTTGCACATATCAATAGTATACGAATCCAACCGCAAAGGAGAACCAATTTTAGATGCCAACATGCTTAACCCATCATCAGAATACGCCACTAGAGGGACATCATGCAATTTGACCCAAACCGCTACTTTGTTAAACTCTTCTTTTTTCAGGGTATTTGTAGGAGACCACATGTTAAGAAACAATGGTTTATTACGTATCATCCAAGGACCCCCTTCAAGAACAGTATTCATACCCTTTCTATCTTCAAACTTGAAGAAAAAGAACCCATTTGAGTTCATCATAGTTTTCTGTAGACCATGTTTTTTCCAATTTGTTCTCAGAAAGAATTCAACTACTGGATAAGCAATTCTATCCCCTAGAAAGTAACCATAAAGAGTATTAGCTAACCTGTCATTAACCTGCCTAACAGAATCAACCGGTAGCACTACATCCACTCCATCCAACGAGACTTCGGAATTTAGTGTTCGAAAGTTGATCTTATGAGTTAGAGCAGTCGAGTCATTGGCATTTGTAACACTATCATCAGCATTATGATTCTGATTTGAACACTCTATAAAAATAAACTCACCAAAATATTACTAAACGATATTTTGTTTGCCTGGACTGGCTACGTTGTCGGTATTTGGCAGTATGCGCGCAGTGTTCCGCGGTACGCGCTTAAAATCGCAAAAAAAGGAATTTAAGCGTTTTTATTTATTTTTATCGTTCTAAAGTAATAAAATCATCAAATAATTACTAAAATGATTATCAGTTGCCTTGACAGGCTTTGTTGATAGTATTTTGTCGGTACACGCGCTGCATCGCGCGGTACGCGTTTAAACTTGAAAAATAGAGTTTCCTAGCGTTTTAAATTATTTTTCCACACGAATATGATTAAAATTATTATTCTAATCATAACATACTATTTCTAGGACTTTACACTGATCGGGTGGTCACCGACGTTCGTTTCGCATTTTACCCGTTACGCGATAAACGTTTATCTTACCGTTGCCAACATAATTTTTATCATAGTTTAAATTTACCAACTCATTAAATTTCACATATAAACATCATAATCAGTCAAATATGGCCTTTTATCTATTCACAACATGTGTTACAATTGTACGGTAAATTTCGTCCCCGAAATTTTACTCTGCAGGTTTTGATTTCGCACTAGATGAAAATAGTGAAAACAGGTTTAATGAATATAGTCTTATAGTTTCTGCGAGAAACTTTGATTCTTACGTACACCTATATTACATACACTCTCAATTCCTAATCTCTCGTCTCAACGCTCTCCATCCTTGCAAGGCTTCAAACGGAGCAACCTGAATACTAGCGTGTTAATTATTATTGTAAGATTACTCTGCCAAGGGCATGTGAGTATCTTAACTTCCTCTGGAGTCCATCATACACGCTCCCAACTTTTATTTCAAGGGTCCGAAAAGCTTCTTACTATATTGCTGTCAAATAAATTCCCTTTCCTTTTGGGGTTATTAGTGTCGAAGGCTGCACTAATTTAGAGAAATTCTTAATAAATCTCCGGTAGCACCTAGCTAGTCATATGGATCATCATACTCCCGACAGGGTCTTTGGCGCTCCTCATCATTCACCAGCTCCATAGATAACTTCAAACGATTCTCATGATTCTCCTTGGTTCGCACATAGGCAAGTATGTCGTCGATAAATATTATCACGAATTCATCCGATTAGGGTTTCTATACCATGTTCATGAGATCCATGAATATAAATGGCGCATTAATTTAGTCAAAAGGCATGACTAATAACTCGTATTGGCCATATCGTGTTCGAAAAGCAGTCCTCAGCATATCTTCGTCAGCAACCTTCAACTGATAATATCTCAATCATAGATCGATCTTTGTGTAGCAGCTGGATTCCGGTAACTTGATCGAACAAATCGTCAATCCTCAGTAAAGGGATACCGATTCTTGATAGTCAACTTGTCCAGCCCTCTGAAATCATCACATATCCTGAAGGACCCATCCTCCTTTCTCTCACATCCGCGTCAAGGCTCCCCAGCTCCACTGGAAACAAACCAACACTAGAACTACGATCACCTAACTAAATACTACAACCACAAGCGATCTCGCTAGTTCCTATCAACTTTCTAATTACTAGTTCCATCGGGCACTTTATACTTAGCTTACTTGTAAGTGAACACAAATATGGTTCAAAGTTTCTCGAACAAAACTCAAGTCAGCTTTGGTATTAAGAGTATGAACATAGATTGGATTTTGATTCGAAACATACCTATAACAATAGCAAGATCGTCTCGTGCCTTCCCAGCGTTTGGCTCGAATGCTTTACCCCTGGCATCCTGACCCTTCATTTTCAGACAATCTCTCTTGAAATGTCCCTGCTCATCATACTCGTAGCATCCCTTGAGTGTATCTCCCTCTGATGCACTCTTACCATAGCACTTGCGAGTCATATGTTCAGTCCAACCACACTTGGCGCACTTCATCCACTCATCCTCGTGAGTCTTCCTCTCAAGATCACTCCTGCCATCCCTTGCATTATCCTTTCCCGACTCTCTAGGGTTAGCTACACACGCTTCCTCCAATATGCGTTCCTCACCACGCTTCTCATCGGTATATTTTCTCAAACTCTCAAACTTTCGCTTTCGCAAATCCCTAGACCTAGGCTCGGAATGCGGAATTATTTGGATGGTCGATCCGCTGTGAGGGCCCGACATCACGCATACCGTTGCCATGTCATTGCATAGGGTACCAGTAAATGATCTTGGGTTACAACCCTGGATTGTTTTATGTGTACATCTATGTACTATTCACAAAGTTAATGAAAAATCAGAATTACGCTCCGATTATATCATAACACAGGAACTACTAAAACTTTCAGATCATTATATCACCTGAAGGGTTTCCGATCTGTGTCTCACCAAAACCATGCCCATGAGCATCACTCCACGTTCCTGGCCATTATTTTGGTTAGCATCGCGCTGTTCCATGGTAGTATTAACGTGTTGGGCTATGAGTTGTGCCAACTCTTCTGAGGTAATAGGTAGTCCAGAACCCTGTCTCACTTTTGGCGGCATTTCGTCGTTTTTATTATTTACAACAACAATAATCACATAAGACGATGACCAAAAATAATTCAATCATCAAATGGTAGTGGACCGAACATTACGCATGTATAATATCCACATATTAATGAGAACAATTCTTAAACCAAAAGAAACCCATTTGATATTTATACCAGAAATTTACAAAGCTTGTTTTTAGTACGAAGACTAATCAAAATTTGGCATGTCTACATCAACACCCTCAACAAGCTTATATGAAATTTCCTCCTAAATATCTGAAAATTTGGCATGCAAGCCATAAATAGGGTTTATCAAATGAGACATACAAATCAAACAACGATAACAACCAACAACTAACGCTTCAATCCCTGGAAGTCCAACATCTTCCTAACAAGCTCTTCTAGCTCATCATACCAGTCCATTTGTCCCTCTATGTCCTTCTTCGTCTCCATGCCTCCACGTAATGTGGCGAACTGACGATCACAGTGAGAGCGATTGACACAAATCTCCTTCTGCTTCTTCAAAGCGGACCCTGTCTCAACTCTCGAAGTCGAATGCGATCTCTCCAATGGGTCGAGTCCTCTTCCTACGACGAGTGTAGACTAGAAGAGGTGTAGCAAAACACGTGACTCGAATATCAGAACAAACGATTCTGTGACGACGGACGAAAGAATCTCAAGTGTAGGCTCGACAGTATCAGTGGGCAGGACTACTAATGGCTCTATAGGCCGAGACGTGACATATCATAACCGTACAAAGCAAGTGTATGATCAACGTGAATAGTAACACTTAAGGCCTAAATAAACAGAAAATCACGTATGCACATAAACACATAAGGGTTTTCATATATGATAAAATTTTTCATGTTTATTTAAAAATCTTGGCTTCGAGAATTTTGGACTTTACATCACAAAATTCTTCGGTTGAAGTCTAGTGTTTTCCTTCGAAAACATCTAGTTCGCTAACAACCATTGGCTCTGATACCAACTTCTGTCACACTCCAAAAACGTCACAGCGGAATATAAAACGTAGTGGTGACGGAAGCTGGTGCCCATTTGTATCTTGCTGAACGATGCATCGTAATGTTGGACATTTCAACTTAATTAAAGCATAGATTTTAAAACATGAAGTCTTAGGGTCCGTCACAATCACACCATAGTTAAATTGTTTTGATCCTTATGGATCTTATTACATTAGTCCCAGAAAGTTTAAAAGTCAGTCCAACAATTTAAGTGACAAAACATGAATCAACAAACACAAGATACACCATAATTCCCGAAGCCCAACTCAAGTACCTGTATAACACGTTAAAATCAAGTGTCAACACAAAGGAAGGTGAGTTCACTTATTCGTTTACTAACAGATTTTATTCCAAGGAAAACTTTCTGTTTAGGTGTTTATTTAAAACATCCATTTAACTCTTAGAAAGTCCATTTTACTTTCTTATTAACAATCCATGGGCCTTCCGTCGGTTCATTACTCCGACAACAGTAATACTGCCCAGGTTTTGTATATTAAATTATAGCGTCAACTTTCAGACTAGTATGTTAGCTAGACGATACGAACTATATATTAACCATGCAGGGATAATCAATGCTAGACAATAAACAGAATAATAATTCATCGTTTGACATTGACATGGGGCGGCCGGTCACGACGGGGTTGTCAACCCGATAGATCTACCAACAATTCCTCGCATACCATAGTTAACTGATTAAACGACATCGTGGGCGTAGGGTTCTTTCTCGAAGAACAATATGATGTCTGTCTCACGTACAATATATATATCCTACTAATATGACAATTTAATATACTACGATTTACGAATTCCCCTGTCACTCAGATGTTGAGACTCAGTCCGGAATTCATCCCCAATTCGTACGGCCTCGTTTCACTTATGAAATACCGCACTTATAATGTTCATTCTTCAAATTCGTTTTACTTCAAAACGTATAACTTATCAAATTCATATATTTTCAGAGAAAATATATATATTTTATATTAAAAGGTATGTTTTATTTCGAAAACATTGTTAAACCCTTTTAACGACGTGTTCCACCCCCAAAATATATACAAAACAGCAAAAAGAGGGGTTTAGTGACACTCACCTTTGGGTGCGTATTTTTAAATAGCGCAATCCCAGTGATTGATTTCTACACGTCCAAATATATATATATATGGGAACGATTTTAAATCAATATATATTTAACACATAAATCCTAAGTTTCTCCGTTTCTTAGAATTATCACATAACTTTGAGAATTTATTGAAAAGTTGTCATTTTTTATTATGTTGGCACGTTAATATATATATATATATATGAGTCCATATATATATATATATATGATTTTGTGACTTGAACGATTTTATTGGTGACCATTATTGTGTAAATCCGTTAACTCTCCCGTTTATACGCAATATATCTACGATTTGCGCGTCGTAATATATATAAATAAACGTTCACATAATTTAACACCGTAACACGCGATATCTTGTTAACTTATCTATTTTGTCATATTTTAAAGAAAATATACATAAAACATCTCATATATACCAAATTTCATGCTCGCAAATCAAGTTACACATTTAACGCAATTTTACCATTTCTACCGTACACATCGCACAAGTATACATGCATAGTCTAAATTTCCCACTATCAAGTTAACTCTTAACATATTATCACTTTTACATGTTTAAATCACTTAACACATTTTATCACATAAGGTTCACTCAAAATTTACCCATACTAGTGTTCATTGAAAAATGCGTATTTTAGCGATTCGGTAACGTTTTCGGGCGTCGGAAGTCACGTATGACCAACCAAACACCAAGTAAACTTAAAATTAGTTAAAATACTTATTTTTAAACTAAAAATATCAGTTTATTTACTGATCTAAATCAGTTTTATAAAAATCACTCGAAAAGCCGATTTTTGACCGTTTTAACGCATAGTTTTGCGTTAAATGTTACTATAATCATCCCAACTCGAAACGACTTGATATTTTAACACAATACATGTTATTTACTGATTAAAATAATGGTTATAATCATATTAGTGCAGTTTTTGTGCATGTCACATAAATCATGCGATTTCACGTATTTTACAACCTTTAATGCACCAAGTACAACATGCAAAGCTAGCAAACATTAGGACAAAGTTATATGTCACTAAACACTTTAAAATAACTTTATTTTAGTGTTTATAATCTGCTCAAAACTGATTTTTACTAAATCATACACAAAACACATTATTTAACCTATTTTACAAGTTTCAAAGCCTCATGTATAACATGCAAAGCTAATAAACTTTATGACAAAGTTTTATACCATTTTAACACTTCAAATATTCATATTTTTAGTGTTTAGATTCTGATTAAAATTTATTTTTATCAAATCATACTCAAATCATCATTTCATGATCATATTTTAACATGCATGTTCAAGTAAATGCATCTAATATACCCATACCATATCATCACCATCCTACATAAACTTAATGCATCCAAGAACACATCTTTTTAATGTTCATATATTCAAAAACATTATCATCATATTTCATCATGTTTACAAGGTTTGCATGCAATAATCTTTCATTTATTTATTAAGTAACAAAACTCACAAGTGTATATATACACATATACATACACGACACATGCATACATACATATATAATTCCAAAAATTTCATTTTTCACATAAGTAACTCAAATCACAAGAACCTTTATATAACATCTTTTGATCATACATGCATTCCCTTTTTAAGAATAAATCAAACAAGAATCCATCAAAAATCAAACTCAATCTCAAATATGCATACATACATATATATATACGGTTATATATATACATATACATACTCTTCCATTTTTATTTTGTGTAAAAACCCATTTCTTTTTATCTTCAACTTTGTGAATAATTTCAAGACTAAGAGAAACCTTCCATCATTATCATCTCTAAAAATCAAGAACATGATTTTAAAAACAAGTTTATACCTTTCAAGATTTTAGTGGGTTTTTGACAAGATTTTGGTGTTATGGAGTTTGTTTCACCTCAAAAACACCTTTGTATCATCAAAATAGCTTGGAAACACCTTGGATTTATGTTGATCCTTACAAGAACTTCAAAATTTCCGAAAATATGGAGGTGGGAAGGAGGTTTTCGGCTGAATTATGAGAGAGAGAGAGAGAGAGAGAGAGAGTTAGAGTGTTTTTGAAATGTGTTTCTTGGATTTGTGAAAGAGTTGGAGGTATTAAAGGAACATAATCATGACCACCTATTCTTCATCCAATGAGTGAAAAAGAGAGGAGAGAGAGACCATTTGCAGGGCTGCCAACTAACCCCTTTTGTCTCACATTTATACACATATATCGTGTATATATACATATATATATTCAAATCTAGACCAAAAACTGGTATTTTACTAGATACCGGGTATTTTATCTAGAGTTTTAATCCCGTTTTAGTGTGTTTTAAATTATTTTTAACACTCTATAAAAATAAACTCACCAAAATATTACTAAACGATATTTTGTTTGCCTGGACTGGCTACGTTGTTGGTATTTAGCAGTATGAGCGTTGTGTTGCGCGGTACGCGCTTAAAATCGCAAAAATAGGAATTTAAGCGTTTTTATTTATTTTTATCGTTCTAAAGTAATAAACTCATCAAATTATTACTAAAATGATTATCAGTTGCCTTGACAGGCTGTGTTGACAGGATTTTGTCGGTACACGCGCTGCATCGCGCGGTACGTGCTTAAATTCGAAAAATAGAGTTTCCTAGCGTTTTAAATTATTTTTCCACATGAATATGATTAAAATTATTATTATAATCATAGCAGACTATTTTTAGGATTTTACACTGATCGGGTGGTCACCGACGTTCGTTTCGTATTTTACCCGTTACGCGATAAGCGTTTATCTTACCGTTGCCAACATAATTTTTATCATAGTTTAAATTTACCAACTCATTAAATTTCACATATAAACATCATAATCAGTCAAATATGGCCTTTTATCTATTCACAACACGTGTTACAATTGTACGGTACAGCCTGAAAAGTCGGGTGTCACATAAGTTAACAATCATCAGGTTCTGTCGTTACCCACATTACCCCCATAACCATGGTGAAAGTCCGATAACGGGATTTGACAGATCCTATGGTATCATAATATTCTATGGTACCATAACGTACTACTGGTCGGCTTAAATAGTTAATGAATGTCATTCAATTGTCTTTCGACCAACGCCCCAACAAGTTTGTTCATATAATTGAAATTGTTGTGTTCAATATAAACCATAGTACTCGTTTCAAAAATCACGAAATCGTTTAGCACATATGAATCACCCCAAAACAATTGAAAACAGTAAAAGTGGGTAACTATGTACTCACATTGATTTGCAAAGTATCCTTGATTAATAGAGAACTAACAAAGCTCGGGCAAACCAAGGAAATCAAGTGGCACCTAGTAATCGGGTTGCTAAGTTAATAAATCGACACCTAAATCGGGAGATCGGGTAGAATGAGGTCTCATAAACCAAATGAGTATTGGAACTCATGTGATATGTTTTAACAAAGCCTATATTCTAAATCGGAACCTATACTAAATGCTTTCGACCCGTTACGACCCGTTAAGGTAGTCTACGCTACTTTAACGCGTCGTTTGCGCGAAAGCGAGTTCGAGACGCCTAACTAGTCCTATGACAAGTATTATATGCCCTAACATGTTTAAATATGTTGCATAATCAGTTTAAGTGACAAAAATTAAGTTACATATGCTTAAAATCAAATTATGCATGAAAAGGGCATTTTGGTCATTTACCTAAGGCATATAAACTACCTATCATACAACTAACTAAACTAAATGACCATAAGGTATAACCTCGGAAGGTTATTCCCTATACAACTATGGTCACAAAATATGCTTGGTCGGATCCTAACGATTGACCAAACGAGTCGGGTTCGAAAGTCTAAGCGATTGTCAAGACCGCTTGACTTACGACCCTAAACAAGCACTATACTAAAAGTGACGAGTTAAACATGTTAAAACATGTTTAACTAAGTTAGAAAACAGGTTTGATATCAAAACTAAGTGTTTTGATACCCAAAAATAGCTTCTTTGCAGAATACGCATAATTACGCATTTTGACCGAAACTTTGACTCATCACTTCGACTAATCGACGTGGTTATCAATAGGTATAGTCACATGGGACTATAACCATCGTGATTACGCTCACGTTGCAAAGTTCGATTGAACTTTAACTTGACCAATTCATGTTCAAAGCAGAAAGTCAAACACTGTTTGACTTTCATGCTTGAAAAGCATAAACAAGCATGAAAGAAGCTTATAAAGGGTCCAAGCTAGGAAGAATTGAACTAAAAATGCTCAGGTAGGTGGCTTTCAACTAGTGAATACCTCCACATAGAGCAGATTAGATCAAATGTGCAAATGAAAGTGGCAACCATGATGGGTATTTATAGGAATTCATGACCCATTAGGATCTTTACAAGTGTTTTTGAGCAATTCAAAGCTTGATCTAAGCCACACACTTGTGGCCCATTGTTTTAAATACCTTGGGAGCTCATAAACAAGTCCATGGTATTCTAAAACCAGGGTTAAAATCAGAGAAAACAGGCTGCTGAACCAAATTCATTGAATCTGTTCTGCAGGTCGGTCGCGCCTCGCGTAGGAAGAAACTCCATCTTTCGGGGCCCGCCAGGTAATGTTTCACAGATTGTCAATTTTGGCCCCTGCATGTATAAAACTCAGTTTTTGATGCTTTTAAGCCATGTTAACCCCATTTTAAGGCTCTACAATGAAGTTAAGGCATAGGGAACTTAAAATATGCTTGAAAACATCTCGGATGTCGGTTTATTTGGTCGTACAGTCACGTTATTCCGTTAATTACGATGAAAACTCGAACGGACGCGAAAACAATCCAAATTACACGACGAGTGGCATTTTTGCATTCCAATCACTAAAATAAAATATTTTAATGATTATAAAAATTTTTAGATGTCCGGATATGTTCAGAACGTAAGATATGCGCGTAAATGCAAACTTATGCACTTTTTGACGCTTTTAGTCCCAGTTGATCAAATAAGCGTATTTTCGCATAACGAACCACTCAAAGCCTATTTCTAAGCTATGTAAAGGATATTTAGGGTATGTTTAGCTTATGATCATGTTCCGGAATGTTCCTTACTATACGAATCTCTATACTTTCGTTGTTTGACACAAATAGTCCCTGCGATCGAATAAACTTGTTTTTGACACACCAAACCCTCCAAAACTTATTTCTAAGTTATGTAAAGGTTATTTAAGGTATGTTAAGCCTATATCACTGTTCCATAGTGTTTGTCGTGTTAAACTGATTACGTTTACGCATCAGTTCGCGTATAACTTTCTAGAAAGCGATTTAAAGCTCGAAATTGAACAAGAATTGATATGTGCAAATGATACACGTATTTATACAAATCCCAAGTATAAAACACAAGATTTCATTGGTTTTGTATTTGTATGATGGTCGTAAGGGCACAAATGTGACAGTCTCCCCTACTTTAGAAAATTTCGTCCCGAAATTTATTCATAGGAGTCTGTCTGAATACTTGTGTTAAACAATTGTCTTGCGCGGAATCTAGAGTCTTTGTCTATTTGCATAGAGTAACTCATAAAATATATCCACGTAAGGCATAACTTTATCATTCCCTAGAGGGTGCTTCCTTAGATAAAGCAGGAAGTGGGAACGAGAGATTCGATTAAATGATAAGACCAAATCAATCAATAGTATCGAGAGTATCCTTTAAGAATCTTACTATTAAACAGAAAGATCTTGTAAGGATTTGTATTTCATTTCTCCAGTGGATATTCTTCAGAAGCGAAAATGAATGGATGATTCATTTTCTCCAATGGATTCTTCGTCAGATATGGAAATGAAAGATGAATAGGTTATTCATTTCCAATGGGTATTTCTTCAAAAGCGGAAATGAATGGATAATTCATTTTCTCCAATGTATACTTTTATCAGAAACGAAAATGAAGGAATGGATAAGTTGTTCATTTCTCAATGGTTATTTCTTCAGAAGTGAAAATGAATGGATGATTCATTTTCCTCGGTGGATACTTCGTCAGAAGTAGAAATGAAGGATTGTTGAATAAGTTATTCATTTCCCGATGGATTTTTCTTCAGAAGCGAAAATGAATGGATGATTCATTTTCCTCAGTGGTTACTTCGTCAGAAGTGGAAATGAAGGATTATCGCAAAGAATATTCATTTCCCTGATGGATTTTTCTTCAGAAGCGAAAATGAATGGATGATTCATTTTCCTCAGTGGTTACTTCGTCAGAAGTGGAAATGAAGGAATCGATACAGGATTATTCATTTCCCAATGGATATTTCTTTAGAAGTGAAAATGAAGGGATAATTCATTTTCCTCAGTGGATACTTCGTTAGAAGCGGAATGAATCTATTCATTTTCCTCAGTGGATATTTCTTTAGAAGTGAAAATGAACGGATAGTTCATGTTCCTCAGTGGGTACTTCATCAGAAATGAAAATGACAAAATTAATGCAAGATTATTCATTCCCTCAGTGGATATTTCTTTAGAAGCGAAAAGGAATGATCAATTCATTTTTCCTCAGTGGATAATTCACCAGAAACGGAATGAATTTATTCATTTTCCTCAGTGGATATTTCTTCAGAAGCGAAAATGGACGGATAGTTCATTTTCCTCAGTGGATACTTCATCGGAAACGAAAATGAATTTGTTCATTTTCCTCAGTGGATATTTCTCAGAAGCGAAAATGAATGGATAATTCATTTTTCTCAGTGGTTACTTCATAAGAAATGAAAATGAACACGGTTCATGAATAGATTATTCATTTCCCTCAGTGGATATCTCTTTCAGAAGCGAAAAATGAATAGCTAGTTCATTTTTTTCCTCAGTGGGTACTTCATCAGAAATGGAAATGAATATAGTTAACTTTTGTTCCTTGTTTAAGTTGACACATGACAAAACTTGTTGTGGTTTCTGTGCACTGAATTCCATAATTACGTAATTCCTTGCACAGTCCGCACAGTTTATTTTATAATGTGAAGGGGATAGAATTTGTCAAACAACATTGTGATAACTTTGATTAGATTAACATAGAGTTTCTTTGATTAGGTCAACACATAAACACGTAAGCACATAATAGTCACACAGTTGTCCACTTGGTTATCAATTCGTTATCAGTTTGTTATTAACTTGTCATTAACTTGTTGTCGATTTGTACACGTGTATTCAAAGTACACCAGGAATCCAATCGATGGACTACAAGTAGCACTTTAAACATCCTTAAGAATCTATCTATAAAGATAGGATAATCTTATTAGGATTCGATTTCGTTCACAATGAATCGTAACATTCGTATTAAAACACACAAAGAATCCAATTAAGGACTTTGATTTTGCGCTTTAAACATCCACAAGGATCTAACTATGAAGGAGATCCTATAAGGATTTGGAATTTGTATAGCGGGAAGTGTTTAGGAACCTTGTACTAGGTATGCTAAAACCACATACGAGTATAGTGTTTATGAAATCAAGGTGCTAGATATGCTAAGACAACATATGAAGCAAATGGATCCTTGAAATCATTGTGCTAAGCATGCTAAGTCAGCATACGAAGCAGGGTGTTCTTGAAAATCGCGTGCTACGTATGCTAAGGCAATATACGAGCAAATTTGTTTTTGAAAGCTAAGCTTGGACTCCTTAAAGATATGTTTTTGAAAACCTTATGTAATGTTTTTGAAATCATGTACTAAGTATATTAGGTAAACATTTTTATGAAATGTTTTGAAACCATGTGAGATGATTTTGAAAACATGTATGAGGTTTTTGAAAACATGCATAATCTTTTGAAATCATATGCTGTGTAAAATCTCGTGAAGTCGTGAAGATATGATATGTAAGTTTGGGGAGTGTCGTAACAGAATCATTGTTTCACAACACATGGATTGAAATTTCGTTTTATTGAATTAAGTTTGTTACATTGTCTTGAATATTAAAAACAAAACATGAACATATTGTCCTTCATTGTTATTAAGTCACTAAGGCCTCGTCCATCCCTATGTGAGCATGCATCATAATCATCATCAAACATTATCAAACAACGGTACCTAAAACATATGTGAAAGTATGTCAGCATAAAAATGACCGCGAGTACATAGGTTTTGTGAGTGTGTCAGATTCATGGCCTTGAGTTCATATTGCAATACCTCGTCTAACTATGAGAGTTATCGAGTATGTACCTTGAAAACAAAAGAGTTTGATATTGCAGCATGTTTCTATCAACTTTTACAAGTTGATATATACGTAAACCAAAACCATTGTGGCCGTGAATCCTAACTGAAAGCATTTGACTTTGTAAACCAAGTAGTAAACCGTCGTTAAAAGTAAACTACGTATGGTTTATATCTTTAAGTAAAACTTGTAGTGTAACTTCGTTTTGAAAACATTTGTCCAAGTGATCTAAATAACGCAACGATATGTAATGTGTTAAAAGCACTTATATATAGGAAGTACCAGCGGTGTATCCACCATGCTTTTATCACATTACACCCGCCCCATTACCTAATTACTTACCATAACCCAATCGTTCAATAGTTTAAATAGTTCCAATCGTTCAGATAGTTCAAATAGTTCACATAGATCAAATAGTTCCAGTGGTTCAATAGTTCAAATCATTCACATAGTTCAGATAGTTCCAGTGGTTCAAATAGTTCACATAGATCAAATAGTTCCAGTGGTTCATGTTTAAATTGTGAAAACTAACTTTTGGTCGTTTTATTGAATACATTCAAACCTGTGTGACTCGTTCTAATCGTTTAACTCGTATTAACAACCACCAAAGGGTAAGTTAACAATCATCAGGTTATGTCGTTACCCACATTACCCCCACAACCATGGTGAAAGTCCGATAACGGGATTTGTCAGATCCTATGGTATCATAATATCATGTGGTACCATAACGTACTACTGGTCGGCTTAAATAGTTAATGAATGTCATTCAGTTGTCTTTCGACCAATGCCCCAACAAGTTTGTTCATATAATTGAAATTGTTGTGTTCAGTATAAACCATAGTACTCGTTTTAGAAAACTCGAAATCGTTTAGCACATATGAATCACCCCAAAACAATTGAAAACGGTAAAAGAGGGGAACTATGTACTCACATTGATTTGCAAAGTATCCTTGATTAATAGAGAACAAACAAAGCTCGGGGCAAACCAAGGAAATCAAGTGGCACCTAGTAATCGGGTTGCTAAGTTAATAAATCGACATCTAAATCGGTAGATCGGGTAGAATGAGGTCTCGTAAGCCAAATGAGTATTGGAACTCATGTGATATGGTTTAACAAAGCATGTATTCCAAATTGGAACCTATCCTAAGTGCTTTCGACCCGTTACGACCTGTTAAGGTAGTCTACGCTACTTTAACGTGTCGTTTGCGTGAAAGCACGTTCGAGATGCCTAACTAGTCCTATGACAAGTATTATATGCCCTAACATGTTTAAACATGTTTCATAATCAGTTTAAGTGACAAAAATTAAGTCACATAAGCTTAAAATCAAATAATGCATTAAAAGGGCACTTTGGTCATTTACCTAAGGCATATAAACTACCTATCATACAACTAATTAAACTAAGTGACCATAAGGTATAACCTCGGAAGGTTATTCCCTATACAACTATGGTCACAAAATATGCTTGGTCGGATCCTAACGATTGACCAAACAGGTCGGGTTCGAAAGTCTAAGCGGTTGTCAAGACCGCTTGACTTACGACCCTAAACAAGCACTAGACTAAAAGTGATGAGTTAAACATGTTAAAACATGTTTAACTAAGCTAGAAAACAGGTTTGATATCAAAACAAAGTGTTTTGATACCCGAAAATAGCTTCATTGCAGAATACGCATAATTACACATTTTGACCGAAACTTTGACTCGTCACTTTGACTAATCGACGTGGTAATCAGTAGGTATAGTCACATGGGACTATAACCATCATGATTACGCTCACGCTACAAAGTTCGATTGAACTTTGACTTGACCAATTAATGGTCAAAGCAGAAAGTCAAACATTGTTTGACTTTCATACTTGAAAAGCATAAAAGAAGCTTACAAAGGGTCCAAGCTAGTAAGAATTGAACTAAAAATGCTCAGGTAGGTGGATTTCAACTATTGAATACCTCCACTTAGAGCAGATTAGATCATATGTGCAAATGAAAGTGGCAACCATGATGGGTATTTATAGGAATTCATTGTGACACCTGTGCCTCTGCGACCATCAAACAAATTCCAAATCAATGAAATATTGTGTTTCATATTTGGGATTTGTATAAATATGTGTATCATGTGCACATATCAATTCATGTTCGATTTCGAGCTTTAAATCGCTTTCTGGAATGTTATACGCGAACTGATGCGTAAATATAACCAGTTTAATGCAACAAACACTCTGGAATAGTGACATAGGCTTAACATACCTTAAATAACCTTTACAGAACTTAGAAATAAGTTTTGGAGGGTTTGGTGTGGCGAAATCAAGTTTATTCGTTTACAGGGACTAATTTCGACAAACTGCGAAAGTATGCCGATTCGTACTGTGAAGAACATTCCGAAACTTGATCATAAGTTAAATATGCCCTAAATATCCTTTACATAGCTTAGAAATAGGCTTTGAGGTGTTTGGTGCGCAAGAATAAACTTTTTTTTATCAATAGGGGACTAAAAGCTTCAAAAAGTGCATAAGTTTGCATTTTCACGCATATCTTACGTTTTGAATATATCCGGACATCCAAAAATTTATGTAATCATTAAAATATTTTATTTTAGTGATTGGCAAGATAAAATTCCATTCGTCGCGTAATTTGGATCGTTTTTCGCGCCCGTTCGTGTTTCGTCGTAATTAACCGAACAACGCAACCGTACGACCAAACGAACCGACATCCAATATATTTTTGAGCATATTTTAAGTTCTCTATACTTTAATTTCATTTTAGAGCCTTGAAATGAGGTTAATGGAGCTTAAAAGTGTCAAATATGCATCAAAATACAAGTTTCTGGGCTGCATGGGACTAAATGTGACAATCTGTCAAAGTTACCAGGCGGGCCGCGTAAGATGAAGAGCAATCTTATGCGGGACGCGACAGCCTTCCAGACAGAAACACTACACCTGGTCATTTGGGCTGGTTTTTGATGGTTTTGGCAGGTGATTTGGGATACTTTGGGCAAGATTTGATGGTTTTTACATGTTCCCATGGTTTCTAATGTGCCCACATGGATGACCTAGGTCATTCTCTCTTTTGCAAGAAACGATCCTAATGGTGTGACAACTGGCACCAAACCGGTAATTTCCGTACACTTTAATTATTACTTAATGACTGCAATTATGTGCTTAAACTTCAACATTGATTGATTACATCATATACAAGTGAATTCATGCACGTTTATTACTACAAAATATGACTTTATGCATTAACTCGAGCGTTGCGTCAAAAATACTAGTAAACTCACCGGTAAAACACAATATGTCAACAATTCTGCAGAAAGCAGTCAGACATTAGAACTAAGACCTAGGTGTAGGTCCAACGTCAAGAATACATTAAAACCCAAGAGTACATACAAGGGTTAACATATAGATGCTCCGGAAGCAAAAATACGCACTAAAAAGCACCCGAAACGCACTTTAAGTGCAGAATTTTATTAAATTCAGCTATGACCAGCTTTTAAACTTATAAATATCATGCATAAATTATGTCTTATCGTCCAGAATACTTCCCTAAAGGGGTGCAAAAGGGTACAAGAAAGACGCTAAACGGTGCAATTTAACACCTAATGAACCGGTATTTAAGCGAACAACCGGACATTACCCGGGACACTAAAATTTTGCCAAACACATTGTTTATTTATTTTTGGCTAGTCATGATCCCCGTTTACCCTAACACCCATTAAAAATCAAATAAATAACTTATGAAAGCATATTACTTGGAATTGAACTACCATTACTATCTAGTTACAAAATTTACATTAACCCCCCCCCCCTAAACCGATTTTCAGCCATAGGGGACCCACAAATCATCCACCATGATTCTCATGTCTTGCCCAAGATTTTATATCAATTATTTATTGGATCTTTGCTTGCAAATCTAGACAAAATATGATGGAAAGATCTATAAATGTATAGAACCAAGATTTGCCATCATTCCATATCATTCACCCCTCTCACTCAATCTCTCTCTCTCACTTTTGGCTGCCCCAAACCGAACCCACCCCCACCACTTTCACAACTTCATCTTCTCCAACATCAAGTTCCATTCAAAGCTTTGAAGGTGATCCATGGAGGTTGCAAGTTGAAGAACATTCAAAGGAGCTTTGTTCTTGCCTTCTTCATTATCTTTTCTTCATCTCTGCACTAGAGAATCATCCCTAGTTATAAGCTAGTAGTAAGCTCTTGTTTAACCTTTGATCATCTCATTTTATGGCTAAAATTGTAGTTTGATGTTTATGTTTAAATCACAAGAACTAGAACACTAAAAAGATGAACATGAAACTTTACATGAAACTTGAAAATAAAAGATTATTTGAAGATGAAATCTTGTTGGTTGAGGGTTGGTTAAATCATACATGATATTTGATCATTGCTTTCGTGATAAACCCGTTGTTCGGACATTCGTTACTACGATTTAGTAACATTTAAACTGAAAAGAAACCTGCTGATTGGTATTTTCAGCCAACTTCAAACGGCTGTAAACAGACCATAACGGATCGAAAAACATAATTTCTGAAGCCTAAATTATGTATTTTCGAAAAACTGATCAAATGGCACTAGAATCGTAATTTTTCGAAGTCGTTTACTATTTTTAAAGACCTGCTTTGTAACAGCAGCTAATGCTGAGTTTTTACTGCAGTAAATGGGTGATATGTTTTTAGTCATAACTTGAAACCTGAATAAAACCAACTCATGAAATTTATACTGTAGATGGTCACTGTTGTCGCCGTAATTCTCCCACTGGAATTTCGTAAATCGGACTTACGATGATTTTTATACGAATTATTCCGTAAGCTGCGGTCAGAAAGTAACAAATCTGATCGCAGTTCGGTAAATGATTTTTTATAAAATATTGGTAATGAACTGAACCCCGAAATTTTTACACAATAAAATTTGGATCGTATATGACATTCTGTAAAAATTTGGGAACTTTTGGAGAAGGTTAACTATTTTATTAAAATGTCCGAAAACAGTCCCGTTTTCTATATTAAAGCTGAAACGACAAAAGTAGTATCTTGCATGTCAGAATGTCGGGTTGATTATTTGAGAACAATCTAACGGGTTATATTAAAGAAAATGATATGCTACTTAGCATGTACACCTCCATTTAAAAAGGAGACTATGGCGAAACTTTCTGAAAATCCTAACACTTAGTAAATATTTTCTAGATAAAAGTTTACTAGTGTGTTCTAAACTATGCTTTTCGAATATAAACCTCGCCATAATTTTTGTAACAAAAATACTCATACAACATACAAGATACATAACTCGGGTGCAAAGTGCAAAATACAAGAAACTTACATTATTTTTGAGAAAATAATCTAAGTAAGACACATAGTTAAAAATATGAGATATCTTTAACACAAGAAAACATATACATAAAAGATAGTGACTTGTACTTGTACGATACAAGTCTAGTGACTAACGATAATAAAACACGTTTAGGTCACGACGCTATATAAGCAAATCCGGTGAAGTTTACGACTGTGACAACTCGGAATTTAGAACCCTTCATTGTATCTTGATGAAACATGCTTGAACGTTATGTGTTTATATATTAGTAAATGAAAGTTCGTGATTATCTTGATGTGCTATGTGTCATTAATGTGTATGTATAAAGTATAGTTTTATACAAGTATGTATGTAGTGAACCGGAACCAAAACACAAGGACCCGACTCGAGACCGCTTGGTCTCGAGTGAATAGTAAAATGGTGGGCCGGTTGGGCCATGCACCTCTCGAAACCCAAAACCAAGTATAAAAACCCCAAACCCACACTCACTCTCACACACTCCCCTCCACACTCTCCCTCTCTCTCTCACTAAAACCCTAAGTCTCAACATCCTTCTTCCCTCATTCTCTTGGATCAATCGGCAACAACAAGGAGACTCGGTCAAGCTCATCATCATCACTCGGACACTCCATTTTATTCATCTTCTTTACTATCTCGGTGCCTTTTCACAACCGGTTAGTGTTTTTAGATGCTCACTAAGTGTTTATGTGAATAATGGTGTTACTTGCTTTGATGAATAGCATGATGAATGTGTTATGAATGTTGTTCGAGTCTAATAAAGGCGTTTGTTTGGTTAGTGGTACTCATGTCCATGTTTGATATGCATATCTCTATATGATTAGGAAGGTTGAAGTGATTTGATAATTGTGACACTAGTTGATAGTAGGATGTGTATTATATAGCATGAAAATGGATGAATGTTAATGATAAATCTTGTGCAAGCATGCTAGTATTGATTGTATATGCTAGATTCAGGAGCCGATGATGATATTGACTTCAGTTCATGCTAGGAGGGATTGTTTGATAAATCATGATTGCCAAATGATGAAAACCCTAGATGAAGAACTTGTTGAATGTGATATGAATATTTAAAAATTGCTATGTTTGATCCAATTGATTAAGGTTTTAGACAAGAAAACATGTTGATGCATTTTGGTTGGATAGTACACAAGATCATGAAATGGTAATCCTATTGGTTAGTACAATTCTGGGCAGATGTTCTAGAAACAGCAGGTGTGCGAGTCGAGACCTCCGGTTGCGACTCGAGACCATCGAGTGATAACTCGAGACCACGAATCAACGACTCGAGAGCATAACAGCAGACATCAGGGACTCGAGACCAGCAAGGTCTCGACTAGAGATCTTGTGATTGCGACTCGAGACTGGACTCGAGACCTCAGAGGTTACGACTCATGTACGCACTACTCGAGACCAGATATCCATGACTCGAGACCTCCCGTTGGGACTCGAGACCGCGTGATCTCGAATAGAGACCCCCCTGTCTCGACTGAGCTGCTTATCTTTGTTATTGGGCCGAAGTGTATGGATTACTCGTGCTTGTTACTGTTTAAGTGAGATATGTGTTAACTGTTACTGTTTAAGAACTTGGACAGGCCCAATAACGTAGAAGATAAATATATGTCATGTATGCCATGTGTTAGATACGTGTAGGATATACGTGATTCCTTTGCACCCAAACCTGACCTATACTGGTAACCATATTAGGACGTGGTGACCAGTATACTTAACCAAGTAAACTAAACTGCCGAGCAACCCAAGGTGAGTTCACACTTTCTACAAAGCATGGGATTTCCCAGGGGTTGGGAATGGGTTAAGGAATATGGATTCCTCGTCCTTCTTGGGTAGGACAGCACGGGTTCAGGAATATAATTCCTCGTCCTCATGGACAGTTAATTTCACTAGACCAAAACTCTATCACGAAGTCCCTCCTTTTTATATCGACTTAATCGCCGGGCCAATGGCGAGCGGGTCATTAGTTAGATAGCGCTATTTAGGTTTGACAAACCTCATACCGTGCCGCAGAGGACGGGCGTGAACTAATGGATCTGGGCACGTCAATGATGATAGACATTGACAGTTCAGGGCACATAAACATGACTACAGTCAGCAGTCGATATGGTAACGAGTCTAGTAGCATATACATGGGGTAGCCCCCACGGCCGAAAAGCCAGATAACTAAACATGGGGTAGCCCCCACGGCTGAATTGCCAGAGTAAATGGGTTAAACAAATCACGTTTTCAATTATGGGGTAACCCCCACGGCAGGATGCCAGATAAAGGAAACTGTTTTCGAAACAACTTAAAACGAATACCCAACTGTGAACTCGCTCAACATTATTGTTGACTCGTTACTACATGCTTTGCAGGTCAATAGGTACTTAGCTGGAGCTTGCATGGAGAAGAGTCGTTGTGGGACATGGACAACTGTGTGCCATGTTAAACTTTGAAACATATAAACTTATATTTTAGTTTTGGACTTAATCGTTATGCTTCCGCTTAGCAACTTAAACTATGTTTTGTTTGGACATCAATTGTATTGGTTGAACTTTTACAATTTCCTACTTGCTTGTTCAATATGATTGGTGGCTGGATCCTGGTCCGTCGCACCTCCAAGCGGTGGCACGCCGCATGTGGATTTTGGGGGTGTGACAGATTGGTATCAGAGCCATTGGTTATAGTGAACTTGGTTTTAATAAGGGGAAAAAGTTTTATTAAAATCAGACTATAACCTGTACAGTGCTCTACGATCCACAACGACGCTTCACTCCACATGCAAGGCTCGACATTCTAAGTGATATGATCTATGTATATATTGCCTACTTGCTAGTTACATAATGCATTGCTCATGGTATGCTTGGTTAGTATAACTACTGTTGCTTGAACACGTGTGTGCCTACTCTCTTCTGTCATCACATTTTCGCGAACCCCTCTCACTCATGTTCCTCTTGATATGAAGATCATGTCTGGACGCGTTAACATGACTCAAGCCCAGTTGACGGCTCTAATTAACGAACAAGTTGCTGCGGCGCTTGCAGCTGCACACGCAGGAGGTATGTCCTGCAGTCCAAACTCATTCTAGGATCTTTAGATCCTACTCTTGTGAACCAACCTTTGTGTTAAACTCTGTCCTTTCTTTCACCCACAACAGGTCAACATGCTCAGCCACCTGTGTGCACCTTTAAAACTTTTATGGACTGCCGACCAACTACTTTTAGCGGCATTGAAGGAGCTGTAGGTCTCCTCCACTGGTTTGAGAAGCTCGAGTCAGTCTTCGAAATGTGTGAATGCCCTGAGGCTCGCAGGGTGAAGTATGCTACCGGTACTCTCGAGGGTTTAGCGCTCACGTGGTGGAACGCTCAGGTTCAAACGCTGGGGTTAGTCGCTGCTAACGCCACCCCATGGAACAACTTTAAGGAGATGATCAAAGAGGAGTATTGCAATCGTGATGACATTCACAAGTTGGAGGTAGAGTTCTACAACCTCAAGATGACGGGGTCAGAAATTGAAGCATACACGAAAAGATCGAATGAGTTGGCTATTCTGTGTCCTACTATGATAGACCCTCCCATCAAACGCATCGAACTATTTCTCAAAGGCTTAGTGCCAGAAATCCAAAGTCATGTGACTTCAGCTAACCTCGTCACCATCCAGCAAGTTGTTCAATTGGCTCACCGTCTCACGGATCAGGCGGTGGAGCAGAACAGGTTACCAAAGCGCATAGGTGCTGCAACTACTTCAGACGTCCCTAGTGACAACAAACGGAAATGGGATGGAGCTTCAAGTAAGGGTTCGACTTCTGTTCAGTCTCAGTCTCAGCAGAGAAAGACTGATGACTATAAGAGCCCCGGTCAGCAATCATCTGGTGGTCAAAGTCATGGTGGGTACAAGGGGAATCACCCCAAATGCAATCGCTGCAACCTACACCACAGCGGGCCATGCACCAGGGGTAACTGTCATCGGTGCAACAAGCCAGGTCACGCCGCCAAGGACTGCAGAAGCTTATACCCCGCAAACCAGAATCGTCAACAACAAGCCCCTCAGAACCAGCGACAGCAGCAGCAGCAAGGTATCAACAAAGGGTGCTTTCAGTGTGGAGCTGAAGGCCATTTCAAGAGAGATTGCCCCCAACTGAACAGGAACCAGAACAACAACAACAACAACAATAACAATAATCAGGGGAATGGTAACAATGGGAACAACAACAACAACAATGGTGCTAGGGGGCAGGTGTTCGTGATTGGTCAAGGTGAAGCAAGGAATGACCCCAATGTTGTGACGGGTAAGTTCCTTCTCGACGACTTTTATGTTACAGTTTTATTTGATTCGGGTGCCGATACTAGCTACGTGTCACTAGAAGTTAGTCAAATGATTAAGCGTATTCCAACACCTTTGAACAACAAGCACACTATAGAGCTAGCAAATGGTAAGAGTTTAGAGGCCACACACGTAGTCAAGGGTTGTAAACTTGTTATTGCTAACCAGACCTTCTTTATCGACCTTATTCCTATCGTCTTGGGTAGTTTCGACGTTGTCATTGGGATGGATTGGTTATCCCAACACCGAGCAGAGATTCTTTGCAACGAGAAGATTATTCGTATTTCTGATTCAGGTGATGAACCCCTCATGATTCGTGGCGACAAGAGGGGTGCTGTTGAGAACATTATCCCTTTCCTTAAAGCCCAGAAGTGTTTGAGAAAGGGCCACATCGCTATCTTGGCTCTTGTTACAGACACCTCGAAGAAAGAGAAGAAGATAGAAGATTTTCCGATTGTACGCGACTATCCTGAGGTATTTCCTGAGGAATTACCTAGCCTTCCGCCTCATCGCCAGGTCGAGTTTCAGATTGAACTAGCTCCTGGAGCTGCGCCTATAGCTCGTGCACCTTATCGTTTAGCTCTATCAGAGTTGGAAGAACTCTCTACGCAACTACAAGAACTCTTGGATAAGGGTTTTATTCGTCCTAGTTCATCGCCCTGGGGAGCTCCAGTGCTATTTGTGAAGAAGAAAGACGGTACCTTTAGAATGTGTATCGACTATCGTGAACTCAACAAGGTGACCGTGAAGAATCGTTATCCTCTACCACGTGTTGACGACTTGTTCGACCAGCTGCAAGGGTCGAGCTACTATTCAAAGATTGATTTGAGATCGGGATATCACCAGCTGAGAGTCCGAGAAGAGGACGTCTCCAAAACGGCCTTTAGAACTCGTTATGGACACTATGAGTTTTTGGTCATGCCTTTTGGGCTGACAAACGCACCTGCGATTTTCATGGACTTGATGAATCGAGTGTGCAAGCCTTACCTGGAGAAGTTCGTTATAGTCTTCATCGACGACATCCTGATCTATTCTAAGAGTCAGGAGGAACACGAGCAGCATCTACGACTTATTTTGGAACTCCTTCGAACGGAACAACTTTACGCAAAGTTCTCGAAATGCGACTTCTGGCTTCGTGAAGTCCATTTCCTAGGCCATGTGGTAAACAAGGATGGGATTCACGTTGATCCATCCAAGGTGGACTCGATTAAGAACTGGCCTGCACCTCGTACACCAACGGAAATTCGCCAATTCTTGGGTTTGGCAGGTTACTACAGGAGGTTCATTAAGGATTTTCCAAGATTGCACAGCCTCTCACCTCACTAACGCAGAAAGGGGTTGTATATCGATGGGGAAATACACAGGAATTAGCATTTCAGCATTTAAAGGATAGACTTTGCAGCGCACCTATTCTTTCATTGCCAGAGGGCACAGACGATTTTGTGGTTTACTGCGACGCATCAATTCAGGGTCTTGGTTGTGTATTGATGCAACGAGATAAAGTTATAGCCTACGCCTCACGCCAACTTAAAGTTCATGAAAGGAACTACACTACGCATGATTTAGAGCTGGGAGCTGTTGTTTTTGCACTTAAGATATGGAGACACTACCTATACGGTACAAAGTGCGCCATTTACACCGACCACAGGAGTCTCGAGCACATCTTCAAACAGAAGGAACTGAATATGCGACAACGACGATGGGTCGAGCTACTGAATGACTATGAATGCTCGATCAGGTATCACCCGGGCAAAGCCAATGTTGTGGCTGACGCCCTCAGTCGAAAGGACACCGCGCCTAAGTGCGTGCGAGCTTTACAACTCACTATACAGTCTAGTCTTCCTTCCCAGATACGAGATGCTCAGGTGGAAGCATTAAAACCAGAAAACGTCAGGGCTGAAGCCCTACGCGGCTCAAGGCAACGATTAGAACAAAAGGAAGACGGTGCATACTACGTAACAGGACGCATTTGGGTCCCACTCTATGGTAACCTACGAGAGCTTGTGATGGATGAAGCACACAAGTCTCGCTACTCGGTACATCCTGGTTCGGATAAGATGTACCACGATATCAAAACTACGTATTGGTGGCCTAGCATGAAGGCCCACATAGCAACTTACGTCAGCAAGTGTTTGACTTGTGCGAGAGTCAAGACTGAATACCAGAAACCCTCAGGCCTACTCCAACAACCAGAGATACCACAATGGAAATGGGAGCAAATTTCCATGGATTTCGTTACTGGCCTGCCTAGATCTCAGCGCGGAAATGATACTATTTGGGTGATCGTGGATCGACTCACAAAGTCTGCACACTTCTTGGCTATCAAGGAAACGGATAAGTTCTCCACTCTGGCAGAAGTATATCTCAAGGAAGTTATCTCGAGGCACGGGGTGCCCACCTCCATTATCTCGGATCGTGATGCACGTTTTACTTCAGAGCTGTGGCAAGCAATGCACAAATCCTTTGGCTCACGATTAGACATGAGCACAGCGTATCACCATCAGACGGACGGGCAGTCTGAGCGCACTATTCAAACCTTAGAAGACATGCTTCGTGCATGTGTAATCGACTTTGGCAACAGCTTGGAAAAGCATCTGCCACTTGTGGAATTCTCGTACAATAACAGCTACCACACCAGCATTAAAGCTGCTCTGTTTGAGGCATTGTACGGGCGTAAATGCCGGTCACCTCTTTGTTGGGCAGAGGTGGGGGATAGTCAGATCACTGGTCCAGAACTTGTGGTAGACACAACCGAACGAATTGCTCAAATACGACAACGCATGGCGCCAGCTCGTGACCGTCAGAAAAGCTACGCCGATAAGGATAGGAAACCACTTGAGCTCCAGGTTGGGGAGCGTGTACTACTCAAAGTTTCACCCTGGAAGGGTGTGGTTCGATTTGGCAAACGAGGCAAACTTAACCCACGATACGTCGGACCTTTTGAAATCATCGAGAAAATAGGCAAGGTGGCCTACAAACCGAACTTACCAGCAGAACTCAGTGCAGTTCACAACGTTTTCCACGTGTCGAATCTGAAGAAGTGCCTGTCAGATGAGACCCTCGTAGTTCCTTTGAAGGAGCTCACCATCGACGAGCAGTTGCGATTCGTCGAGGAACCAGTTGAAATCACGGACCGGGATGTTAAGGTCCTCAAGAACACTAGAATACCTCTCGTTCGAGTTTGTTGGAACTCACGTCGCGGCCCAGAGTTCACCTGGGAACGCGAAGATCAGATGAAACAAAAGTATCCCCAACTATTCGCAAATAGTACAACCACTACTGAGGCTGAAGCTACGGAATTTCGGGATGAAATTCCAGATCAACGGGGGGAGGATGTGACACCCCAGGAAAACCATACAACTTAACTAGCTTCCTCAGTGAGTACTTACCAAATTTCGGGATGAAATTCCTTTCAACTTGGGGATAATGTGACAACTCGGAATTTAGAACCCTTCATTGTATCTTGATGAAACATGCTTGAACGTTATGTGTTTATATATTAGTAAATGAAAGTTCGTGATTATCTTGATGTGCTATGTGTCATTAATGTGTACGTATAAAGTATAGTTTTATACAAGTATGTATGTAGTGAACCGGAACCGGAACCAAAACACAAGGACCCGACTCGAGACCGCTTGGTCTCGAGTGAACAGTAAAATGGTGGGCCGGTTGGGCCATGCACCTCTCGAAACCCAAAACCAAGTATAAAAACCCCAAACCCACACTCCCCTCCACACTCTCCCTCTCTCTCTCACTAAAACCCTAAGTCTCAACATCCTTATTCCCTCATTCTCTTGGATCAATCGGCAACAACAAGGAGACTCGGTCAAGCTCATCATCATCACTCGGATACTCCATTTTATTCATCTTCTTTACTATCTCGGTGCCTTTTCACAACTGGTTAGTGTTTTTAGATGCTCACTAAGTGTTTATGTGAATAATGGTGTTACTTGCTTTGATGAATAGCATGATGAATGTGTTATGAATGTTGTTCGAGTCTAATAAAGGCGTTTGTTTGGTTAGTGGTACTCATGTCCATGTTTGATATGCATATCTCTATATGATTAGGAAGGTTGAAGTGATTTGATAATTGTGACACTAGTTGATAGTAGGATGTGTATTATATAGCATGAAAATGGATGAATGTTAATGATAAATCTTGTGTAAGCATGCTAGTATTGATTGTATATGCTAGATTCAGGAGCCGATGATGATATTGACTTGAGTTCATGCTAGGAGGGATTGTTTGATAAATCATGATTGCAAAATGATGAAAACCCTAGATGAAGAACTTGTTGAATGTGATATGAATATTTAAAAGTTGCTATGTTTGATCCAATTGATTAAGGTTTTAGACAAGAAAACATGTTGATGCATTTTGGTTGGATAGTACACAAGATCATGAAATGGTAATCCTATTGGTTAGTACAATTCTAGGCAGATGTTCTAGAAACAGCAGGTGTGCGAG
>JARYGA010044729.1:0-45187 GCA_030545235.1 Helianthus tuberosus
TTATATAAGTAACCCACCACTCGTGTAAATCCTCAAACCAACTGAACTTCTGATATAGTTCGACACATACCTAAAACAACTCATACTCAAATTATATTTTGAGCTCAGACAAAGTCCAATATTACTATCATGAGTCTTCAATTTTCTACTCGTGCACACGCTGAATCTTCAAACGCAGCAGAAATTCGTGCCCAGATCGAAGTCCATAAATTTCTTCAATTTAAGGATGTACGCACCCATACGAAATGTCTAACCCTCAGGAGGCTTAAAGTTAATACTATTAATAGTATCGACTGGAACATAACGGGAATTCTAGACAAAGATGATCGACTGACGAGGTTACTACCAATTGGTTCACCATGGCGTCGTTTCTTTGACATCTTAGAACCTTCATACGATGAACTTGTATATGAGTTCTGGTCTACTTTTCATTTCACACGAAATAAAGACCTATCTGAGCCCTCTATCGATTTTAGACTCGGTGGAGAAACTTTTAAATTGTCATTATCTGAGTTCGCAGTACATTTAGGTATTTATACAGAAGAAGAGGTTAGATCACCTATATTTATAAACGCATTAACAGAATATCCTGATCGCATACAAGATTATTGGTCTACACTTACACCAGCAGTATGGAGTAAAAATAATAATTCAAGAACATTTAGAGATCCTCTTTATCAGTATATGCACCGTGTTCTAGCCAACACGATCAGGGGGCGCACGTCTAATCTACACAGGGTTAGTGGTACCGATCTCTTCCACTTATACAGTATATTCGAGTCAGTCCATTGTAATATTGCTTACTCTCTTGCTATGTACTTTGAGCAATACCAAACACGTCCCCCGAAAAACCTTATGGGAGGATCATACATAACAAAAATAGCCAAATCTCTAGGTGTCATAAACGATCAGATTATTCAAGAATTATCCCCACCACGATTACCTGGAGTGATAAATTTTACAAATATCGAGATACTACCTATTGATATTCCTACACAAACACAATCGTTTCAATCTGAGGCAGCACCGGTCATCCCAAAAAATACATCACAAATCTACAACAATTACTGTTGCAGTTTCCTCAATCATCTTTTTATCAGCATGATCTGTTGTCTCAACAGCAGCTAACACCACCCGTGTTTGAACATATTTCAACTAACACATATCAAACACAGCATACTCAACCACAAACACCAGGCATCTACCAGGCACTTTCACCTTTATCTTTTGGGCAAGGAGAAATGATGCAACAATCCATATTTAATGATAACATGACATTCCAAGAGTTGTTAGCACCAGAACAACCCATATCACCACTATTACAGCAACAGTCTTCACTACATCCGGAGCAACAACAACAGTCAATTGTTGAAGCCGGACCAAGTACGGTGCCTCTAATAAATCCACTTTTAGATCCAATGAAGGTTGATAAACTAATAAAAAAGAACCGGAAAATGTCCAGACAAATAGAGTGGTTGACGAAAAAGAATGAGTGGCAGGAAGAAATGCTAAGACAAGTAGCTAGTATTATCTCAAAACAATTTACTCCGCCACCACCATCACCTCATGATTCTGATTCTGATTAATTTCAGTTGTATACACAGACAGAGGTCTGCAAACATAACAATATACTAGAATCATTTTACTACGTTTCAATTATTTTATTTATATCCATATGTTTATTTTTTTATTTTTCTTTTATTTTATTTTATTTTATTATATGTAAATATGTTATTTTATTAAGTGATTATTATTATAAAATAATAATGGGACTCGAAATAGGACATGAAACATGAGATAGGACATGAATTTTGAAAAGAGGACATGGGACACGAAACATATGACATGACAGGTTCTTTCATTTGGTATATTGGTTTTATTAAAGTATCTGGGAAATACGTACAAACTAAAAGACTTACTTGCTATAGCTGAAAGTAAACCATTCGTAAGTCTGTGAATAAACATAAATTAAAGGCTACATATCTGGATAAGTAGCCATATGAATTGAAACATGTTTACATACAACATTGATATAGAAGATGACACACGAGCATTGTCATCTCAACAGCAACTCCCATCACCGTTAGATGGATCCCACCACCATATTAATAATTACTTCAGTTATAGGTTGCCAATTTTGTTACAAAACATAAATAAGATAAATATTAAAATCTAAATACTCATTAAAAATGAGATAACATACAAAGGTACAACTATGAACAAATAAATGAATACATAAATACTAAATAGATGAGGCGGAAGCTCATACATTAATATCGGCAATAATATTAACATTATGCCGGTCAATATAAAAACCGGGTGAATCATCTTCGAAAAAAAATTTCTTGAATAACTTTGAGAAGAAGAGGGTTTGATGTGAAAAAAAAATGAGATTGATAATTGGTTATTTATAGTGGTAAATTATAACCGTTTTATAACGGTTATATTACCGTTTTATAGCCGTTGTACAACGGTTATATATATATATATATATATATATATATATGTATATATAATAAATGATGTATTAAGGAAATGTTATTTTTGGGAAGTTAGAAAACTGTCAGGTTTATTTGATTCATAAAAACAAGTTTATATTTACAAAATATATTAAATGGTAAAGACGAAGCATGATAAACATACAAGTTTGGGTTGTACATACATACACGCATACAAATGTTTTGTGGAAATACAATGACAAACATATGTATATATAAATTATTCATAAATTAGACGAATAATGCAAATAACGGTTTTGCCTGGGACATTCAAAATTAATAGAAAGAATGGGAAAAGCTAATTACCTGATAGTACAAAGCTTTTAAATAGAGGACGCTCTATTTTTCCCAAAAATCAATAAGAAACTTATTGAGTTTCAAGAATATATATATATATCATCAAGGATATGATGGCATGACAGATTAAGCCATCAAGGATATACTATGATGAAAAGGATTCACATATCATATGATAATCCTAAATAGGATTAAAGGATACACATATCCTAGCATGATACCATTTAGTATTTAAATCGATGCATCGTCTAAATGGTTATCAATTCGTAACTTGAAGTTTGCACATATGGCTTAGCTAATATAGCAAGAATATTATTCCAGACTGAAATTTTTTTTTCTTTGATAAATTCTTAATTATCAATGATCATTGGAACAAGTATTATTATTGAAACATTTACTCCCCATTACAGTTATTTAGAAACCAAATATTTATCATCTTTGGGTGTGCGATATATATATATATATATTGAAATTGTTACAACACAACGCACAAAGATGAGTTTTAATGACATGTTGGGAATAAATAAAATATATAGCCATAAATGGGAGATTTCTTATGGGCTTCATTTGCTGATTATCAATCCCAACATGAGGGGGAGATAGAAAACAACTGAAAGTGAAATAAATTTTGAAGTTATCATTGTATTATCCGTATCCTCGAGTAAAATATCTAGAAGATATTTTAAGAAGGAAATTCATCCAAAAGGTTTTGAATTGCTCCAGTTAAAATTAATGTCCAAAAAGGACAAAGACATATTGAAAATTGGACAAAGAAATATTGAAAATCTTATATACCAGATGCTAATGCTTTAGCTCGAGTTGATATTACAGACAAGCAAAGGGATAATATTAATATGGCTATTGAATCCCGTTTGAAACATGGGAGGCCAGTAGGTTCAAAGGATAAAACATCATCGAAAAAGAAAAGGCACTGAAAGGGAAATTGACCATAAAAGAAAAAATGGTAAATTCAATTACCTCAGGAAGGAGTAAACGATAAAACCTTCCCTTAGGAAGGAGTGAATGATAATACCTTCTCTCAGGAAGAAGTAAATGATTCCAACATAGAATTGTCGGTCAATTATGGTCATACACATATATTATGGAATCAAGATGAAATAGAAAGTTTGAAGCATAATAGACCATTTGATTTTTCAAACATTAAATAAAAAAAATAGGAAGTTATTATACATGTGCTTATATTTAACCAAAAACGGAAATTTCACAAACTAGGCACCTAGCTCGGTTGGCTAGGTGCGCGAAAGGGTGTGGCCTAGACCCGGGTTCAATCCAGGGGACGACCAGTTTCACCATTTTTACCATACAATTTTAGAAATTTTTCATTAACACGTTGCAAGATGAATTATATTTTCCTTTTCATATTCTCCTAAGGTGAAACGAAATTTTTGATACACTTGAGGTATGTAAGGTATAATTTATATTTTTACTAACCCATCGAAACAAGTTTGGTTAGTTTTGTAAATGCAGGTAATGTAATAAAACACAGTTGTGGATCTTATGATATTTGTTTCCAAAAAAGAACCAGAAGTCTCATATGAAGATCATATAACACTAATCGAAAAAGATTGCCTACCTAAGGATCAAGCGAAAAATTGTTGTCTATAAATATTTGATCAACTTTCAAGAAAGATAGAGACAAGTCACATAAATAATACATATTAAAATGAGGGGGAGTACTATACAAGTTGCACTCTTTTTCCCTTCACTAAGTTTTATCCCATTGGGTTTTCTTAGTAAGGTTTTTAATGAGGCAACATACATGATCCAGAAATATCAGGAGAAGACTATACACTGCACTCTTTTTCCCTTAGCTATGGTTTTGTCCCACTAGGTTTTCCTAACAAGGTTTTTAATGAGGCAGTACTTAATGACCCCAAAGTTTGCAAAGTGTCATCCAAGGGGGAGTGTTATGAATTATTCAAAAAATATGGATGACAACCAACTAGATTGTTCATTATATTATTACCCACCGTTGTTTTATTTTGACCAAATAAACTCACCCTCAGTTATATAAATCATGTACCCACCAGCTATTATTGTATGCAACAACAATTAAGCATATTGTTACTTCCATTATTCTCAAGATCTTCAAGCTTTGTAGTTACAGTTTTATAACATGGTTAACAATTTCACACATTTTCTCTTTTTTATTTTTAATTGGAGGGCATTTTATGCAGTCACATGCGCTAACTAATTAACATTTGTTAAACAATGATACATTTTAATTTGATTGGACATTTGTTATAAATAATGATAGATTTTAATTTAATTGGAGCGCATTTTAGACTTGATACAAGTATAATAGTATATGTCACACCCCTACCGGTTCACAATGCATGGGTGATGCACCATCCTTGACACGAATTTGAATCTCATCCGTGTCTAAGAAATTGTCTATATAGAAGAGTGAGTGAAATAAAGCAAGCGCTTTGGGGTACTAATTTCATAAGGCCTCAAATTCTAAAAAAAAACATATTATATGTAGATTATCTTGGATTTAAGATTATTGATATTAAGATTTATGAGCTATAATTATATATACACAAAGATAGATGATATATGAATAATAGGATCTAAAACAATTTTTTTTTTAATTTTTTTTTATGAAAAAGGCCACAATTTTTCTATACGTTTTGGTCCTACAATATTTTGAGCCAGCTTTGGTCTTTAAGATATGCGAAGTAGACCATCAACCATATGCTGCCATCTTTTCTGTGGAGATCATAAAGGGAGCAAGGGCCGAGTTTTGGTTATTTTTAATTTCTTTTAATAATTAATTAATATACAAATCAATCATTTAGCTCGACTCAATCATTTCATTCAACTTTTTATTATTTATCCCACCGTATTTCATATTCCCATAACACACTTACACATCTAGTTAAAAGATAAATCCATTCCTATGCATACGTGGCGACGACGTGACAACACTTTTACATTTCATCCCATCACTACGCAGGTTTATCCTTGTATCATGACAAGCAATGGTTATTTTGCTAGTTCTCATGACTCATGTTTTCTATCAACCTTAATACATTTAGTTATAAACCCCCACCTGAACTTATGCTACATTTAAAGAAATTTGATCAGTGACCACATCCTCATCTGAGATAATGACACATTTTGATTGCTATGGGTTGTTATGACCAAAAACACACACACACACTCAAACAATTGTCAAACTCTTTTCAAACTAAATATTTAATCAAAGCTACTGTCTGTATTCATAACATACAACAGAATTTATTCAACAAATAATTAGAAGCATAAATCATTTGGACTTATAATTAGTTAACCAATTGAATAATATGCCCAACATAATTTATGTGAAGACAACTAAAATTTTCACATGATGTGAATTATTGCTTTTTATTTGAAATTTTCGCATATATCTCTCTTAAATAAAAAAAAAAAAGGCTAAACAAATTATTTATTAAATGCAATCATCATATTCATTGTATCGGTAACTAATAAGAAAAATATAATTTACATTATTATTACCTCTTTTAATTAAGTCTATTTGAAGTTTTGAACCATCTCCATTGAATCAGTAAATTGGAGCCGGTCATTAGACCATATTTTATTTTAGTTGTAAACAATTGATTATAACTAACATTTTACTAAAAAAAACCAATTCACACTTAAAGATATAAATACTTAAATATTTAGGGCATGTTTGGCTAAGCTTTTTGAAACAACTTATTGATTTATTGACTTTTTGGAAAAGTCAATATGGAGCGATTTATTGAATTATTGGTTTTTTCCCTCTCACATACACCCTCATTGTCAAACATCATTTTGAAGCTTATGACTTTTCAAAAAACTAATAAGTCAATAAGTTGTTTCAAAAAGCTTAGCCAAACATGCCCTTAGTTTCAAACTTGTTATATATGTATGTGGAAAAAGTGTATCGTACAAAATGACTTAACGTACGCTGCGTACGAGATGACAAGTTCGCAAGTTATAAACCCGTAGAAGAAATATCGCATGATATAAAAACGAAAGTTCGCATGTTCAAAACAAGTACAATCGCATGTTGTGATTTAAACCCAAATTCGCATGTTAGTTTACTAGATTTCACATGTTGATACCCAAATTCGCATGTTAGTTACTAGATTTCGCATGTTGATAATGCATCGCGTACGCATTGTACGTTAAGCCATTTTGTACGGTAACCTGCCTCTATGTATGTGTGTATACATATATATATATATAAGAAAAATATATGTGTGTATACATATAATCACTTCTAAGTTCTAACATCATTCCGATTTTTTTAAACTAGTTAGTAAGGATGTTCTTCGGTTCGATTTTTTTACCACCGACTTTAAATTGACCTAACCGAAACCGTTTCTTAAAAAAAAAAAAAAAAAAACCGAATTTTAACACTAAAATCATTTACACTATCACATATCAATCTCAGTGTCAGAATGGATAAGGAGACAAGATCAAAAAGAAAAATCCATTATCCAAATTGGTTAAAGATGCAATATTGTAATGGAATTTCCGATAGAAAAAAAAAAAAACCTCAAATTAATTAAAGATGTAATATTGTAATGTGATAATGTTTAATGAGTTGTACAAATAGGAAAATTCATAGTCCAATACATTTGAATTTCGTTTTCTCAATTTAACCCGAATTGAATTTCTTAAAACCGAAAACCAATTTATTAATTCGGTTCAGTTATATGCTGTTTTGGTCTGGTTTTGTTTCCGGTTTAATCAGCTTGTAATTGTATATTGAACAACCCTATCATTCTGACTAGTGGACCATTAAAACGGTCGATTCGATATATAATCCAATTATGAAACATATCTTTTAGATAATTTAAAAATAAAAAAAACAATACTTTCATTAATTGAAATTAACAGAGAGAGAAAATTACACCGAAATAATAGGTAAACAAGCAATAAATTGCGTCATTACCTTTTTTCTTTATAAAATATACTAGGTTAGAACCCCGTGTATGACACGGGTTGATTAAATATATTTTTAGATAATAAAAAAGTTACATCTTTAATTACTCGTGTATAACATAAGTTGAATAAGCACGTGTACTACACGGCTTAAATAAATATAATGTAATCAGTTAACACACACAGTCGTCAAAATACATTTTTGGTAAAAAGAACTTTGATTTACATATTAGAACATTTTACTTTGTTTGTTTTTAATTTTTCTATTATTAGGTTATAAACCTGTGTATTACAAAAATTATAACAATTTACTTTGTTTTTTAATTTATTAACAGGTTAAAAACGCGTGTCTTACATGTGGCCGGATCAATAAAATATTAAATAGTTATTATTATTAAGTGTAAAAAATAAAAAATAAAAAGCCTCAGGCCCTCAACCACCGCCATTAGAGACTTTTAATTATGAAATGAATCTAGTCACAATTCAAAGAAACACAAATTTTGCACCCAAATATACATTTGGTCCATTAAATCCACTTATTTCTTCTTCCCCTATTCATGACCCATTGCTTTGTACCTAAATATTAGTTTTTATTTTTCCCTATTTAATACATGTAATCTCAATCAAGTAATCAAAACTAAAGAGGAAAACAATTACAGAAAATGATATGCACTTTTCAATTTGAATTCATATACAGAACTAACGTGAGGCTATCAACCTGCAAATATGGCTTGTTTGGCATTTAGTCAGCGAAACGCGGGCTGAATCTCTCCTCCGAGTGGATGTTGATAGCTCGAAATGAAAAGGGGTTTGCTCCATGTGAATGACCCCATAAATTTAAGAGATCCAGTTGTGTTTAGACTACATCTCCGGTGAAAACAGAGGCAATTTTGCTTGGGTTTCAGGCAGTTTTGCGTTTGCATCACATCTCCGTTCCATTTTGCGAGTCAGTTGATGTCGGTCATCAAACGATAGTGGGACCCCCACATGTTAGGCATGTGAGGGAAATAAACTGAGATAATTAACTTGGTTAGTCATAAAGGATTAAACCAGCAACAAAAGTAAACTTAAAGGATGTTTTTAGCAAGTTTTAAACATTAAGGCTGGAACCTGTAAGTTTGAGGAGACATAAAAGACGTTTTGTGCAATTTACTCGCACAATAATAAAATAAAGATAAGTATAAATATATATTAGAAGATAAATATAAATATAAATATAGAGATATAGTTATAGATAAACATCAACTTAAAATATAGGATAAATTGATAAATTATTTTAAAACTTGTAATTTTTAAAAGATAAAAATAAACATGTTATATGGCGGGAAAACTAAAAAGTAGATGCCTCTTGTATCGACACGTGTCCATCAATTGGTTTCTTTTATTATATGTATAAATAGTTAGAAGATTCAACTTTATAAAATTATGATATTTAAAAAATCTCTAAATATAATAAAGGAAAAGTTATGAATCCTAGCTGGCAACATTCTAGCCCCTCCACGTTAGTATAATCTTATGTGTAATTTTGTAAGGTTTTTTTTATTTTTTATGTTTAATTAAAGCACAGTCCCCAACTCTCTCTGTCACATCTCTTTCACCCTGTACACACAAAACGTCAAAAACCCAGCTCATACCCATCTTTTTCTTTCTTCTTCAAAATTCAAATTCATTGTTTCCTAAACCAGATCTACCAAACAAATTCCGAAACCCATTGAGAGAGAGAGACCAGAGTTGAAAGGGGATTCATGTTGAACCCTAATGGCGACACATCCAAATCTGATCCAGCCCCTCCATCTTATGTAAATCCATCTTCTTTTAGTTTGATCATCTATCAAATGTGAGTTCCTATGTCATTATCCAGTATGTTTCGCAGATCAGAGTTTTTAATTTGTCCAGTCTTACTTTGTTTTTAGGGTTTGAGTTTTCAAGATACCTATGGTAGTGAGGATGATGAAGTGGATGCCATGGTTAACTTTTTGGTGCTGGAACCGATTTGGTGGGGTTTGGGCTGGGTGTATTCATAGCTGGGAAGTTGCACTCGAGGTGTTCGATGTAAGTCCTGAACTAACTTTCTGGTGTTTATTTTGTTTTTATTTTTTTGGTTGATTAATGGTTAGAAAACCATTAAACTAAGAACCAAATCAACTTTGGAAGACGATGAGTTTCAGCCTCTTCAATTGGATTCCGATAGTTTTTCTTTTTGGTTGTTAAGTTGTGTTTACACCTATTTTTTTTTGGGTTATAGTATGAGGCTATAGTTTTAATACACCATTGCTGCATAGAAAATGAAATTTTACTTACAACTTACTTGTAGGATTTCAGTAACTGTAGGTCGTAGTCGGTGACTAATTTGACGCAAAAACTTTTGGTTATGTGGAATTATGTTTGTATGGTTTTTGAATAATTACATTTGATTGACAATTGATGTAAAGTGCATTGCTCATTGTTTTCAAAATTGATTAGGCTACATAAGGTTTAATGATTCCTGTGAAATGTTGTCACGAAGGCCTCTTTATGTATACTAAGTGCAGATGCTATCAGACCGGGTCAATTACATCCATGATTTTTAGGTTTTTTATGTGGTTACCCATTGCCTAATGCCTATGTTGTGCTCAGATAGCAAACAATGACGATGGTAATTGCGAAAACTCTTCAACCTGGGAGCGGACGATTCTTTATGTCGTATAAACAATTTTAGGGTATAAGGCTTAGGTGAATTCTGACTTAAAGCATCTTAGGGTGCAGATGTTGGTGAGTAAAATTATTGTACCAAAAAAATGTATATTGTGTATGTGTGTATATGTATAGGGGTGTTCATTTCAAAACCAATAATATCTTAGGGTGCAGATGTTGGTGGGTAGTAGGAATGAGTCGGTTTACGTGTTGGCGGAGTGTTGGAGGACTTTAAGCCCGAATTCTTGTCGCGCGTGTTTGGATAATACGTCGTTGTCGATCGAGAATGTTTGTCGTGGTCTGAGGGTCGTGTGATGAATACGAGGTGTTTTATGAAGTATTCGGATACTCTGTTAATAGAGGTAACAATTATGCATGCTACTGAATCAAATTATATAATTGTTTTTTTTTTCTTTTATTGTTAACTACAAATGGGTTGGGCTGGATAATCACATTCATATTATGCTCAATTTTTATGAGTAGTTGATGAATTGTATATGATTATAATATAATTCTAAAACTTATATGTGCAGAAGAGGTTGATGTTCTCATGCACTTGCCACAAAAGAGAAGAGAGCATCATACGGGAAAAAGTAGACTTTTGGCTAAAGATGGCGAAATCGGCACATCAAGTAACCGTATATGATTATAACCCCAAAAGATGGTAAAGATAAACGATTTTGCGTCTGAACTGAAACGCTACCACCTACCAGAGGCAGAGTCACATAGCCGACCCAGACCTGTTTCAACCCGAACCGACCCGGACCCGTTTCAACCCAACAGAATTGTCCTTGATGTACAATCTCTATTTTTTAAAAATAAACAGTTTTTAACCAACCCGACCTGACTCGAAACCCGTTCTGACCAGGACCTGTTTCAGCCCGAACCCGTTCTCACAATGCTTTATCTCATAATACTGCCACACGTTCTGTTCTTCACATAATCATGTAGTGTCTTTATGTTATAGCACAATGGAGGGATAAGCTCACTCAACTTCTATCCAAAAGGAACTGTGCTTAACGGTAATATAAGCACTTTCTTTGACCATTTCACATATGAATTCTTTTGCTTATGACATCAGAAATTTTCATTCTATGTGGTTTTTGGGATGAAAATACCAGCAATTTGCATCTTCTACTGAAATGACCATAAAATGTTAGCAATAATATTTGGTAGTTATGGTAAAGTCAAGGTTTGGTAACGGGTCAAAAACAAGTAATTCTTTGACCCGCAAGAATGAATACGATCAAATTGGGTTGACACGAGCGGAAACTTATTTTTTTCCAACATTTTAAGACTATATATAAGTTATATATAGTCTTAAAAAAAACTGACCCGACCCGATCCGAAACATAATAGTTCTGAATTTGAGTTATAATAAAGACATAAAAAAGCTGATGGATGTACATGTGGTATGTATTTTGTTCTGGTTTTTAATGGACTGTTTGCGCCGTGGTGGCGTAATGACACCTGTGTTGTGTTGACTGGGTTTATGAGGTTTACAAAAAAGTCTCATATAGCTTGGGTTGCTCTTCAGAGTGTGTGTTTTCAGGTGAAAAATATGCCGATTCAATGCATAAACCGACTGTAAGTTCACTCATAATTAATCTCTTTGGTTAAAATTTTAATTTGAGATGGAACCAACCAGCCATTTTGTCAAGAATGGAAACTTGTGAAATGGTTTGTATTTAGTGTTTTCTCTTATTTACATCATGTAGATTTGGAAGGTTCAATGAATCACCAACCGCATCTCACCGCTAAAGTCAACCATCACTTCAATTTGCGGTGAAGGTAAACACCCTATCCCATTTTGATTGGTAACTATAGATTTTAGGTCTAGCGAGTTACGACATTGTAAAACAGCCAAAACGTTGGTTTGGTCCTGGTCTACTTTATTTTTGGTTTGTTAATTAGAGCTCTGTTTGTTGCGATTTTTACTTTTTCATTCCAGCGAGGTATTACTCTTCTTTTCTGTCTGCATACATATGACACTATAATTCTATAAAATTGGATCGAACCTTAACAAAGTGATGTTTTCCTTTATTAAAAACACAGAACTGTGGCTAAGTTTTTGGTGTGAAGTGCACTACAACTCGCTCTATAAAATGTGAGGTGAGCTTTCGCTGATTTATGATTAAGGAAGAAGATGGTAAACCAATAAACTAATCATATGTATTATCATGTATTATCACGTGGGTAGAGATTAGTGTATGTACGATTGTTCATGTATAGAATGAAAATATTTAACGCTTTGATGGGTGAAAATAGATACAGGACTATATTTGCGTATCACATGACTATATGCGTGAAATAGTTTTGGCATGACCATAAGGGTATAACACAGCGAGAAACATGGCTACTTTGATGATTTTCTCAAATTATACTAGGTTTTCATCATTAATCAAATTATTTTCTTTGTCTTTCAGTTCCGCGCAATTTCTGACCAGATATACAGGTCACTTGAGTATCATAAACATGTCCGAAAGGAGGTTGTGAAGAAGGTTTGTCATAATTTCTTTTTGTACATCTATAATGTCTGAATTTAGGGTACATTTAGAAAGCTAAGTCATGTGTATTATAATGTATGCTAATGCTGTCTCATGTTTTGATTTTGCAGCTGAAGGAATGTCGTTCTCTATATGAAGGCTATGTTCCAATGAAGTACAAGAAGTATTACAAGAAAATTTCTAAGTAGGATACTTCATATGGGTCGTGACTGCAAACAAAATTTATCTGACTAATGCAATATTGTTGTATACTTTGATTATGCATGTAAGTGTGTTTACTTTTGAAAATTAACTGTGTGTTTACGGAATAATTTGGTTTGATAGAATATCTAGACCAATTCAAGTTTAAAATGATAATCATTTGTGTTAATTTAATTTTGATTAAATTGTTAGTGTTTTAATTTGAAGATTAACATTGTGATCTGTTGAACGAAGGGACGAAGGTTGCCGGAGTTGGAACTTGCTAGAGCTAGACGGCGATTCAACGGCTACTATTCGTAACCTTTCTTAGCTTTTGCCAAACGGTGACGTTTTGTCTGGTGATATCTATCATAACCCCGGCGAGTTTTATCAGTAAGCTTCCATCACTTCTTTTTAACTTTCAGATTTTTGTTTAAATTTCATACTAATGTACAACAATTTTTAATAGGGATGAGTATTTGGTATCGGGTACCGGTACCGTACCAGGTATATTCGGTACTGATACCGGTACCCACTTTTCCTTTTTTTGGTACAAGTATCGGTATTTAGAGGTAAAACACCGGTACCCACTTTTTTCGTTTTTTGTTACCGGTACTGGTTCGGTACTGAACAGGTATCGTGCTCATCTTTAATTTTTAAAAGAATATCTAACGAAATTCACAATTTTTAAATGGTTATAAAACTCGTAGAAAATGATAATTTTAATGATAATATTCGTAGTAAATTGACTTCTTGTCACGTTAATAGTTTTGAGAGTCCACTCACGTAAATCGCCGTATTGAACTTTGCCCTCTATTCATTTAATTTTGTTTGGAGAGATTAAATATAAAGGTTTAATGATTTTATTATTAAGTTAGATAAAATAGGCATTATCATAGTTTATTTGTATATAAATATTCCGGAATTTTGTTTGGAGAGATAAAATGATAAAAATTTTAATGATTTTATTATTAAAGCATTATCATAGTTTATTTGCGTATAAAAATTCAGGAGAAAATTTCAAACAATTATTAAATATAACTAGGATTAAGATCAAATATGTTAAGTTATAGTTTGTGTTGTAAATAAGATGTATTATAATTATGTCGGGTAACGGGTCAAAACAAACAAGTTTTTTTTTTCTTGAATCTGGACAATATCATTCCGGGTCGGGCCAGATTTGAAAACGAGCTGCCAGCTCTCCAACATTCAACTAGGTATATGCTTTCATTTAACTGATTATGATACATTATATTTATGAGACATTCACTTCTTTGGTAGCTGGTACATTACATCTCGTAATTTGTAGTTTGGTTCTCATAGTCGTCTTTTATATTTTGTTTATTTAGATCAGTTTATTTTAAAATTTATGAAACAATTCTGAAACTTCAATGTTTTTTTTAGTTAGAAACAGTTTGAGTAATTTTAGTAAAATATTACATATTCTGATGTTATTGCAGGGGTCTATTGTTCAAACTACCTTACTTGTGTCAAAAGATGGTCAATAGGGATTCACATTTCTTTAGTCCAAGTGGTAACAAAGATGTTTAATTCTTAAGTTGTATACATAACCGATATTTGTCTTTTTCTTGATGTTTTTGTACACGGCTTCTAAAGAAAACTTTGTTACCATTTTATGTAATGTCATTTGATTTGCATTACTTTTATCGACATACTTATGAATAATGTAATTTAAAATTTCCTACCCGAATGATAACCTAGATATAAGATGCCCTAACTAATTCAGTTTCTGTTTTTTTTTTTTTCTTCTTGGTAAGGCTTGCCAAACATGGGTCTTAGCATGAATAGATATGAGGTTATAAATCATGCAAAAAAAAATTACTTTTATAGATGTAGATTTTTTTAACACAACCCATAACCCGTGAAGCTCACGGGTATATAACCTAGTATATATATATTTCCCTCCCGTCTCGTTTCTTCTACAAATTATATATAGTTAAAAGATTAAAAAAAATAAAAAAAAATATTAGAAGGATATAATATTTTACCAACCTGAAGACAAAAGATAATAATAACGTAAGACAAAATGTGAATTGTAAAATGAAGAACAGCAATTAATGAGAATAGGATAGTGTGTGGTTGTACGATGAGAAAGCCACGTGTCCATGTGCACTTGTTGAGATATTCTGTAGACACGAGCTTGCCAGCCAATTGACTCACCGTCTTTCTATTCACCTCTCTATATTTCTATTGTTTTATTTATGCCATCTTTTCTATACTTTTACTGGTTATCTAGTTGGTTAAAGAAGAAACTATAATTAACTAATATACGGACGAGTAGGGTACTGGGCAGTGGCGGACCCAGAAATTTTTCAATGGGGGTGCGGAAAATTTTTAAAAATTTTAGGCGCCTAGATATATACATAAAAAAAATCAATTCAGGTCGGGTCGGTTCGGTTCGGTCGGGTCGAGTCATGTAAAAAAAGAACATCAAACTAAAATTTATATAATCATCAAAAACACGTCAAACGTTGTTACAAACATATTTAAAATGTCGCCCTATGGGTTTTCATTTTTTGAAATCTATTCAAAACATCACCTAGAGGTACTTTATTAAACAAGTCTTTCTCTATATAACATATACAACTATCACTTAAATTCTCATTCACATCAACAAAAACGGAAGATGATCCAATTTCAACCGCATTCCTATTGTTTAGAAATCGCACCATAACATCCTTACTCATTGTGTCTATTACATATAAAATAAACAATATTCCTTAATATATAATTAAAAACACAAGTAATATTTAATAATGAGTTTAACAATTAAATCAACAAAAAAAAAAAGTGATTTCGATTTCCCCATTATTTAATAATAAACGGTGGTTTGGCTTTAATATTTAATAATATTTGGATTTCATTGTTAAAGCTGTCTTCAACAATCAACAACCTTATTAATCTTCATATTCAAACAGTAGAATAGAAGCAATTTATGTAGAACAATAGAAGCAATTTCTGTAAACAGAAGATGATCCGATTGACCACAGCCTTATTTAGATTTTCGAAGAATGAAATCAAGGTACCTCTACAAAATCAGGAGTGTGGTGTGCGGTCCTGTGCGGTGATCGATCGATCGAACAGAGTCTGCACTGATGTTTCTGTTTCTTGGTCGCTGGCAGCAGAGAGGGGAGAGCGGGAGGGAGGAGATGAATGGTTGATTGGGTTTTTTGGGTTATATTTTGTTTAATTGATTTAGTTATTTGGGTTGGGCTTTAACATGAACTTATATAATTGGGCTTGATATTGAGTTATAGAAAGTTTTATTTAAAGAAACTAGTGGGCTAACTTGTTTACATAATTAGGTCGGGTTTAAATCGATGTTCACAATTTTTTTTATATATATAAATTCCTAACATTTTTTTTCTAAGGGGTGCGGTCAGAATTTTCCAAGGGGTGCGGTCGAAATTTTCCAAGGGGTGCGGTCGGGATTTTTCGCGAAAAATAACACTAAAATTTTTTTTTTCAAGGGGTGCGGCCGCCCACCCACGGGCTAAGGTGAGTCCGCCCCTGGTACTGGGTTTTCTCCGGAATTTGTGATGGACTCGGGTTACTCTTGGAGTAATCTGTTTGTTCAATGAATGCCCCGAGAGTGCTCGAGATTGATTCTATTGACCGTTCAAAAAAAATCAGATACGTTTATCTAACTTGATCTGTACTATGTGATTTTTTCAAGTAGTTTGTAAGAATGAGAAGATTTTAGAGTATATACAAATCGCTTTTTACATCAATATTTAAAACCAAACAAAGATTTTAGCGTTAGAGACTGGATCATTAGAAAACTAACGTCATGCGTAGTCGAGCGCTATGAGGGGGTGAAATGTTGGAACCGTTCGCGTAATTTAAATAAAATAAACAAATTTTATTCAATGATTACAATACAGAAATAAGAAAGTCTAAGCAACTAGTACAATTACAACTTAAAATAAAATAAATACAAGAAAAGAGATGAAGCAGAATGGCTGAGTCACGTGTACACACGCTTCCCTTAAAACAAATTCCGAGTCTCCCAGCAGTACTCGTTTTGTTTCCCAGGGTACAACAGCCGAAGCAGCGTACTGCCGGTGCTGGCCTACAACCCGAAGGTTACCTTGAAGAATGCAGGAAGAAAGAACAGAATATTGTAGAGAGAGTTGAATGTTTGTTGTTGTGTTTCTGGTGTACTTCTGCAGTTGGGTATGCAGCTGTATTTATACAGCTCCTAAGTCGAAACAGTCAAAAGAGAATTAAAGAGAGGTTTAAATTGCATTAAACGTCTTCAATGCAATTTAATACGTCATTTAATTCTCAGTCAAAGACCGTTAACTCGTCAGTTACGAAACTGAACTAAAACTGCACTGTCATTCAATGCTGGAAGCTTCTGCGCGCGCGCGCGCAAGACATACTGGTGCGCGCGCAGGTCAGCACGCTCATGCGCGGTGCGTCCATCTGGCTCATTTCCATGCGCGCGTGCGCCACGTCACCTGTGAGCCTATACGAGCACGCCACAGAGTCGCGCCGTATTGGCTCACTCTGGTGCGCCGCGCACGACACAACAGGACCCATACACCATGCGCAACCGCGCGCCTTCGTGCCACTTGTACCCGCGCGCGGACTGCCACGTCAAGCGCCTCGAACCTGCACGCCACTTCACCACTTGGTCCTTGCAGCCTCTGTGATTAACCACGCGCACGTGGTCAAAAATACAAAGGCGGCTCTCAAGCGTGCGAAGTGCAAAGTGCGCCATCAAAGCGTGCGGAGGGTGCTCCGCACCCTTCGCGAGGACACTTAGTGTGTGCTTCCATGAAACAATAAGGATGGAGAGTTCCACCTTAAATACCCATTTAAGTTCCATCTCTCCTCCGATGTGGGACAATGTGCTACTTTCCCTTTTGTTTCAGCATTCAATGTTTCAAACACCCAACTTTGAGCATCGATATCTCATTCATCTTAGCTCGGTTTTGGACGTGGTTTATTTCGTTGCGAAGCTCTTCCAACATAGAACACAAACCCACAAATAAATATATAAAACCCGCTCATTTTATTATATTTATTTCTAGTCCAAAATAGGAAAAAATCATTTTCATATATTTGTGAAAAATGTTATTTTCACCTATTTTTCCAACATGAAAATGGTATATGGCGCCCCAAAACGCCCGTAACACCCCCCTCCCCGGCGTTATGAGGGGTTATAATTCCAGCCGTGATATATATATAGTGGCGCTACACGTTGGTTTCTCTCTCTGTCTCTCTCACACACATATATATAATTGAAAGGGTTATTTGATTGGATCTGTTGAACACACCAAGAACTTGTTAATTTTATTAGAAAACACAACCCGCTACTCTTTTCTTTTTCTTTTAATAAAAACAAACAAACAAAGCATGCAAATACTGTTAGAGTACAAGAGATATCAAAGTTTACTCAATTTCTGATAATTTTATTCATAAGAGCAGATGGCTATATATAGCCTACAAAGAAACACACGACTCAAACTTAAACTCAGAAAATCGGAACAACTTCTGACCTAACTACCTTGACCTGATCTTCTGCGACGAATACCAACGTTCACAGAGACTATTTGACTGGACCAACTAATAAACACTAAGTTGGACTCTAAATACTGAACTGGACTCTAAACAATTTGGGCTAAGGGCCATTATTAATTAACTAAACAGACCAACAAATCCTTCCCAACTGATATGGGTCAACCATTCAGTTTAACCCCATGTCTTCCACTCCAAGCAAGTTCCTCATCTTCTCAAAGGTATCAAGTTTCACTGGTTTCGTCATTATATCAGCTACTTGATCTTCAGTTGAACAAAAAGTTAACTTCACCTGTTCGTTGTTCACCAGCTGTCTCAAATAACGGAATCTGACGTCTATGTGTTTAGTTCTTCTATGCATGACTGGGTTCTTTGAAAGCTTGAATGTTGAACTATTATCACATAGTAGTTCCACAGTGCTAATCGGCTTATCATACAATTCCCCCAATAGACCTTTTAACCAAACACTGTGACATGCACATGATGTAGTAGTTATATACTCTGCCTCTGTTGACGATAATGTAACTATTTCTTGCTTCCTTGAGCTCCAACAAATTGTTGCATTACCGAGGAGGCACATATACCCCGAAGTACACCGTCTATCTTCCAAATCTCGAGCATAATCGCTATCGATGTATACCTCTAACTCTTGAACATAATTCCTCTTGTACTGTAAACCATAAGAGTAGGTTCCTTTTATGTACCTTGATATGCATTTGGCAGCTTGCAAATGTTCTTCTCGTGGCTTTGACATGAACCGAGAAATTAAGCCAACAGCATACGTGATGTCAGGACGCGTCACGGTGAGATATATTAGGCTGCCCACCAGTTGTTTGTACTCTGTTGCATTTACTTCCTTCCCTTCTCCAGTTTTGGTGAGCTTAGTACCAGGAACAATCGGGTTCTTTACAGAATTTTCATCCCACATGCCAAATCTTTGAAGTACTTCCTTTGCGTATTTCCTTTGACACAAACTAATTCCAGCCTTGTATTGTTGTACCTCCACACCTAGAAAGTACCTCATTCTACCCAAGTCAGTCATCTCGAACTCTCTTTGCATGGACCTCTTGAATGTTTCACACGTCATCTGATCATTGCTTGTATATATTAAATCGTCAGCATATATACTTACAATGATCACTTTATTCCAAACCTTCTTGACGAATAATGTGTTATCATATTCACTTTTCTTGAAGCCTTCACGGTTGAAATAGCTTTCGATCCGTTTGAACCACGCTCTTGGGGCTTGTTTCAACCCATATAGAGCTTTCTTTAATCGATAAACCTTCCTTTCTTCTCCCTTCTTGACAAAACCTTGTGGTTGCTCTACATAGACTGTTTCATTAAGCTCACCGTGCAAAAATGCACTTTTAACATCAAGTTGGTGTACAGCCCAATCTTTTTGTGTCGCTGCTGCCAAGATAGATCTGATGGTGTCCCAACGAGCCACGGGTGCAAACACCTCTTCATAATCTACTCCCTTCCTTTGAACATAACCTTTTACTACCAACCAGGCCTTATATTTGTCTATGCCGCCTCTTTCATTTAGTTTCGTCTTGTAAATCCACTTAACACCAATTGGTTTTACTCCACTTGGTACATCAACTAGTTCCCAAGTGTTGTTTTTCTCAATGGAGTTAAGCTCACTTTCCATAGCCTTCACCCATTTAGTTTCTCTACATGCTTCTTCAAACTTTGTTGGATCTTCAAGAGAACTAAATAGTGCAAAGTCTGCTTCATCTTCTGACAGCCCCTCCCCACTTTGGAAATCTGACATCCAAGCTGTAGCCCCTCCCCACTTTGGAAATCTGACATCCAAGCTGGAGTTTTTGGGTTTCTTTTTGCTCTGCCTTCAACATTACTTGGGGCATCACTAGCTTCTTCATGTGAATTGAATGTTTCACCTTCTGTAGACTCACTAGTAGGTTCATTAGTATTAACATTTAGTTCAGGGGCTACATAACTTACCTCTTGATTTTGTTCAGAAGTTTCAGTTTCCTGCTCTGAGTTCCCAACATCGCACTCATCATCGGGTATGATTAATCTATCATCACCCAACTCTTGTCCTTTCCACATCCACTGTTCTTCTTCTTCAAATATAACATCACGACTAATCACAAGTTTTTGTTGGATGGGATCATACATACGATATGCTTTGGATTCCATGCTTATTCCTAAGAATATGCATTTATGACTATGATCATCCAGTTTAGTTCTCAGCTGAGTTGGAACGTGAACATGACCAATGCATCCGAACACCTTAAAGTGTTCCACATTTCGTTTTAATCCTGACCATGCTTCTTCTAGTACCTTATCTTCGAGAGTTGTTGTTACACACCTGTTTATGATATAACTGGCCCAATTTGCTGCTTCGGGCCAGAACCATTTTGGCATTGATTTCTCAGCTAGCAGACACCTGACCATGTTCATTATGGTTCGGTTTCGGCACTCGGCAATCCCGTTATGTTGTGGAGTATAAGCAGGGGTTAGTTGCCTCTTGATTCCATAATTTTCACAAAATTCATTAAAATCTTTCAAAGTGAACTCACCACCCCGATCACTCCTTAACCCTTTAATCTTGCTTCCAGTTTCATTTTCCACCATGGCTTTGAACCGTTTGAATGTGTCAAAGCTGTCTCCTTTATTTGATAGGAAATAAATCCAATTCTTTTGTGAGAAATCATCAATAAATATAAGGGCGTACCTCTTTCCACTAGGTGAAGCATGAGTAATGGGACCACACAAGTCGGTATGAATGAGTTGAAGTGGTTTGGTTGCCCTCCAATTACTCCTTTTTGGCATGATTTCTCTATGTTGCTTGCCCACATTACACACCTCACATACCTTGGTTTGCTCAGTCACTCGAGGTAATCCTTTTACAAGATGTCGATACGCATCGTTCTTATTGACTTGTGATTGAGGTGACCGAGTCTCCTATGCCAGATTTGAGCATTACCATCTTCATCAACCTTGAAGCAATTATTTGAGAAAGGCTTCATCGTGCCACTCACAATAAACATCCTATTTCTTGTCATGTGTGAGGTGATGATCAAACCCCTTTTTGGATGCTGTATCTTGCAAATCCCGTCCCTTATAGTAATAACCAGCCCACATTCTTGTAACTGACCCATACTTAACAAATTTGAAGTAAGATCAGGAACAAAATAAACGTTGGTTACTACCTGAGTTATACCTTCAACTTCAAAACGGATATCACCAATTCCCTTAACATTTAAACGAACATCATTTCCCAACCTTACTGTGTGTTTAAAACTCTCATCTAGACTGATGAACCAATCTTTTGATCCTGTCATATGATTTGAACATGCAGAGTCTAGAAACCATATACCTTTTCTTTCAATTGCATTGACTTCGGCATGTACCATCAAGAGCAGGTCTTCCCCTTCATCAAATTCAGCATAATTTGCAGTTCTTTCTCCTCGGGGGCATTCATATTGAAAATTCCCGGTTTGATGAAATATGTAACATTCCACGGAAGACTTGTCAAAGTCAGGTCTTCCCCTTCCTCTACCTCGCCCGCGCCCTCTGTTGAACGAGGTCCGACCACGCCCCCTGCCACGTCCGGTGGTTGCATCATTCTCCACTTTCAGAACTTGATCATCATTCTTCTTTCGCTTTAATTTCTGCTCGTGAACTAGAAGTGAACTCTCCAATTCATCAACTGACATTGCATCTGTATCTTTGGATTCTTCTATTGAACATACCACGAAATTGAAGTTTTCAGTCAGGGAGCGAAGAATCTTCTCCACAATTTTGACATCAGGCATGTTTTCTCCACAACTTCTCATGTCGTTGGCGACAACCATCACCCTACTGAAGTATTCAATTACCTTTTCTCCTTCTTTCATCTCCAGAATCTCGAATTCACGTCTTAGCCTTTGCAATTGGGCTTTTTTAACCCTAGCATTCCCGTGATATTTTATCTTCATGGCCTCCTAAATCTGTTTGGCCGATTCCTTCTGCGCAATCGTCTTCAATATCTGTTTGTCAATGGACTGAAACAAGTAATTCTTCGCCTTTCAATCCTTGATTCTCATTGCTTCCAAATTCGTCCTCTAGGTCGGTGTAAGCTGAACTCCTTCTGCGGGTTCTTTAAACCCAATTTCAATTGCCACCCAGTACTCCTTAGATCTCAATAGTGTCTCCATGACCATGCACCAGTGGTCATAATCTCCATCAAAACGAGGGACACTAGGAACTTAGAAGTTGCTTGTTTCTTCTGCCATTGATCTCTCACTCTCGCTCTAAAGGATTCCTAGATTTTGCTCTGATACCACTTGTTAGAGTACAAGAGATATCAAAGTTCACTCAATTTCTGATAATTTTATTCATAAGAGCAGATGGCTATATATAGCCTACAAAGAAACACACGACTCAAACGTAAACTCAGAAAATCGAAACAACTTCTGACCTAACTACCTTGACCTAATCTTCTGCGACGAATACCAACGTTCACAGAGACTATTTGACTGGACCAACTAATAAACACTAAGTTGGACTCTAAATACTGAACTGGACTCTAAACAATTTGGGCTAAGGCCCATTATTAATTAACTAAACAGACCAACAAATACAAGACTCTTACCCCCTATTTAAGGGGGAGAACAACGGAGCGCCTCGCTTGGCTTTATAGTAAGTATTTTTTTTTTATCACCAAGCTACATATCCTAACTGATTTAAACAAGAACACTAACTAGATAAATATGGCAACCAAACTTATCAAGACTTAACCGATAAACATAACCCAACGTAAAACATTACATAACATACTAAACTAGGCTCAAATTCGTTAAATTACCGATCAACATAACCCAACGTAAACACCTTAAATAACATACTAAACTAGTCTTTCTTTTTCGACTGCCAAGAATTCAACCCACCCCATTAAAATTTAGCAAGATTAAAACCCATCAAATAGATGGTTACACAATCTTCAATGGTGGTTTGTGAGTTGTACGAACGATGAAGGTGGAAGAGAGAGCAAAAGACTAAAGACGTGACGAGGAGAGAGGCATCCCACGATATGTAGGAGAGCTCAATTGTTTCACGCACATAAATGAATATATATATATATATATATATATATATATATATATATATAGGATTAGGTTCAAACGTGAACAAAATCCCAAGAGTGAACTGCGTGAACTCATCTTGGCCCTTGATTTCCTTTATAGTTTTTAAGGGTAAGATTGTAATTATATAAAAGATAAATTTAAATCATTATTTTAATAATTCAAAATCATGAAGATATTTACATCAGTTACCCAATCTCTTCTCAAATTCATTATTTTAATAATTCAAAATCGTGAAGATTCTTTACATCAGTTACGAAATCTCTTCTCAAATTCAAAATCATGAAGATATTTTATTATTTTTGAAGATTATGATATTAAGGTTTTAACAAATCACCACATTTCAAGCGATTTACCAGAACTCAAATTACAATCCTATCATCTTTCAAATTTCATGTTCTGACTTTGTCGAAGATTATCATCTTCAAAATTCCAGAATTTCGAGTTCTTACTTCGTCTCCCATTCCCAACGGCAATTGTATGGGATTGGATTCCGGCAAACATTAATCAGAAAAGGTAGTTGTTTTTTAAACCCAGGTGTGTATCTAGTGATTAATTAGAATCTATATATCTTTTAAAAATTTTCAAAGATCATTATAACAATTTACATAAATCTCAAAGATCATAAATCTCAGAATTTTAAAGATCGTAAATATCAAAGATCAATATACCCAGTATATGAATTTCACTCATTCATTCGTTCAATAATACCCAGATTTTGATTTCCATTCTTTCAACCATGGCAGACCCAGAAAGCAATACCCATAATTCCATCATTTCCTTAGTGTTTCGGTCATTATCTCGATTGTAGCTGCTGTCGCGATCGCCATCGGTCTTATAATAACGCTATTGTTAAACATGTAAGCTAGACGCCTCGCGTTTGTGGATAACGCGCTTGAAAGTTGTTCAAGTTCTTCCAGATCTGATGCTAGTTTATCTGTGGGGAAAATTGTTTGGTTTGATTCAAAATTTGATCATGATAACTACTGCACACATGTGTACTTAGTATATACAGACCAGTACATATGTGTACTTAGTATACACAGAAAAGCACACATGTGTACTAAGTATATACAGACCAATACACATGTGTACTTAGTATATACAGAACCATACACATGTGTACAAAAGCTACCAGCTGCTGTTAATGCATACCTGTGCACTTAGCTATCTATAGAACCGTACACAGATGTACTAAGTATGTAAAGTATGCACTAAGTTTTCTAATATGTGAATTAATTATGAAAGCGTATAATTAAATTCAAGAAAATTACACACACATTACGTACATTTCCTTTTAAATGGGACATGACAATATTTGAGTAACAAAATAATAGACAATTACGGGATTTCATCTTTAATTATGGAAATAATCTTGCACTTTTCTTTAATAGAGTAATTAATCTAATTACAATTTTACCCTTTTGCTTTTAATAAAACAATAAAAAGTAACCTATTAATTACAATTATGCCACTAATTTAAATTATCAAGATCATATTAATCAACGGTCCAGATATGTTCACGCAGTTCACGCAGGGGAGGTTGTTCACGCTGGAACCTCACCCTATATATATATATATATATATATATATATATAAATGAGCGAATATAAACGGATATTCACGTCAGCAAAACTAACTGTGTTAACTTTCAGTTAATATGTGATCGCTCAAGGAAAATATATTACAAATTGGGACTATCGATAAACATTTCTTAAGTTGGAATTAATCTAGCTAATAGGTCAAAGTTGGGATTAATAAAATCCAATTTCACGATATATACATAATTACATATTTTAAAACTTAAAGATATAATATAAAATTTAAAACTCATTGTTTTCACTTTACACAACCATTTATAAGACAAACAGGAGACAAACAAAACAACATGACTACAGGCTTTTGTTTAAAATAAGATTGTGTGTAGTAGGTTGGCGCCTATCGCCATGTAACCATATACGAGCGTTAAACATTGCCCAGAAGGGGCGTGAAAGGGAAGGCGTGATTGTGGCAATAGACTTTACTCATGTATGTTCGGATATGCTTGTGGAATTAGTTTTCAAGCCAATCAAATAATTCCATGTGGGTTTAGCGTTATTCCGCTATACATAGTCTAAACAAGCTTTTGAATAAAGATGGCTCATTCAGGCCCAATATTTTAACAGACTTCACAAAGTGGGCTGAACCTAATTTATCTGAATCACTTGGTTATGGGCTGGATCTTTTTTCATTATTTTTTTTTTGTTTCGGTTTGTCTAATATAACAAACTAGTAAGATTACCGGGCTTCGCAGTGGAGTTTCAGTCGATATCTATTTTGGTTCTGTATCAAAAACCAAAAAATATATGCTTAAAAAAATATAAAATATGTTTTACATCGACCAAAAACCATAAAAATAAATTTAAATTGGATAGCGAGACAGACTGATTTAAATTAATTGTCAATGGAAATGTAAACTCTATCTTAAATATAACTTTCATGAAAAAGAAACCTTAAACTATAACATTAAATATAAAGAAAAGTAAAAAAATAAAAATAATAAAGTCGAAAAAAATCAAGAAAGAAACAAAAAAACAAATAGGAAGAAAGAATTATTCACACAACTTGCTAATTGTAATGTACGTCAAAACGTAGACCAACTTGAATTTATACTAACATGTGCATAAAAATAAGCACATAAGAAAACATTTACGACGAGTTGTAGTGGTGTCGGACGTAAAGTGACTCGAATTTATACCGTCTAGTGAAAACGTATTATATTTGATCCAACTCGTTTCCGAACAAAATTTACGTCAAAACGTAGAACAACTGAAAACATACATAAAAATAAGCAAGAAAATGTATTATATTTGACTCGACTAATTTTCAGAAGAAAAAAATTGCGTCAAAAGATAAAAAAACTGAAAAACGTATATAATAATAAGTATAAAAACATATTATATTTGACATAACTCATTTCTGAGAAAAATTTACGTCTAAACGTAAATTAATTTGAATTTATATAAACATATACATAAAATAAGCACGTAAAACTCAATTACAAAGTTCTTAAAAAGTTAACGGGTTGTAAGTGTTAACGCTGAAAATTGAAGGTATAAGTATAAAAAAAACAAAACAAAAATAAAATAAAATAAAAAAGCAAAACAGAAAAAACAAAAGACAAAAAAAAAAACAATATACTGTATAACACCTTTGTAAATGCAAGGATATAGAATAGAATGGGATAGTTTTAATTCAAAAAACACTCTTTAACTGGTTTTCGCCTTCGGTTGGTTACGCTCAAAGAAACAAAAATAGAGTTCGGGTTAACTTTTCAGGTAGTCAACCATCTTTAGGCAAGGGCATGCGAATTAGCAACTTAAATAGTCAACGTGAGTGTGAGACTGTGAGTACATAAGCAGGGGTGGAATTAGAGGAGGGTCAGGTGGGCCTGTTGACCCCCAGTCACCAGAATTTGTTGGATTTTTATATATAAGATCTGAATTTCAACTTAAATGGTCAACGTGAGTGTGAGTACGATGGAATCAGAGGAGGATCAGGTGGGCCTGCTGACCCTCTGTCATCAGAATTTGTTGGATTTTTATTTATAAGATCTGAATTTCTATAGGCGTTCAAAAATATTGATATAAATAACATAAATTTATCCCATACACCATCCCTCAAAATCAGATTGTAACCACAAGTGACCACTTAAAGACTCCAACACCTCATATATATCACTTCTATGGATATGCCTTGTATCTCTAGCTACAAACTCGTGCACATTATCTCCTATCTGGATTGAGCTACAACCCGGAACCTTTTCGATTCCTTCTTCTCTCATTTCCCGCCTAAACCGCAAAGCATCTTGCCACCGCCCGATTGATGAACTCAAATTTGTAATTGACGTCAAATAGCTCGCGTTTGAAGGTTCTTGATCTAACACCTTTTTGGTTACATACTCGAACAACTTCCTATTCCCATGTAGTTTACACGAACCGATTAATGTCCCCCAAATCACCGCATTAGGCTCCATATCCATGCTTTCGGTCAATCTTATTGCTTCATCCAAATCCCCGGATCGAGCTAGAAGATCAATCATGCATCCATAATGCTCGATTTGAGGTTTAATCCCGTAATTATGTACCATTTGGTTGAATAATGTTTTACCCTCGTTCACTAGTCCTCCATGGTTGCAAGCCGACAGAACCGCAATGAACATGACATCATCTGGTTTTGTTCCGTGAACACACATCGTGTTGAACAATGCTAACGCTTCTTTACACATCCCGTGAACAGCCAAGCTTGACACCATTGTTGTCCATGTGATTATACATTTGTTTGACATCTGGTTGAAAACCGTTTTACTACTTTCGATATCCCCACATTTTGCAAACATGTCGATCAACGCATTTCCTAAAGAGGTTGTTAAATTTATCTTGTTTTTGTTGATGTAAAAGCCAACCCATTTACCGTTTTCAAGAGAACCCAAGTGAGCGCACGCGGATAAGATGCTAATCAAAGTGATTTGATCCGGTTTGCATCTGCCATCAACCGACATCAAACGAAACAACGAAAGAGCTTCATCAAACATGCTTTTGTTTACGTAGCATGATATCATAGCATTCCAAGTAACAACATTTCTTTTACTTCCCATCCAATCAAACATTTTCCTTGCGGATTCAACATCTCCAACCGATGCATACCCCGATATGATCGCTGTACACGCCACTACAGACTTCACCGGCATTTCATTAAACAACCCCTCAGCATTTCTCAAATCACCCGCTTTCAAGTACCCAGAAATCATACAGTTCCAAGAAACCTCATTTCTCTCAGGCATTTTATCAAACACCGAACGCGCATACTCCATCTTCCCATTCTTCGCTAATCCTGTAATAACCGAATTCCACGTCACATCACTTCTTTCCGGCATCGCTTCAAACAACCTAACCGCTTGTCCAACCTCTCCACAATCCATATACACCCCAATCATAGTATTCCAAGACACAATATCTCTCACAGGCATTTCATCAAACACCTTACCTGCAAACTCAGGGCATGTTTGGGTAAGCTTTTAGAAACAACTTATTGACTTGTTGGCTTCTTGGAAAAGTCAGGATTTTGTGACTTATTGACTTATTGGCTTTTTCCCCTCACATACACCCTCTTTGCCAAACATCATTTTAGAGCTTATGACTTTTCAAAAAACCAATAAGTCAATAAGTTGTTTCAAAAAGCTTACCCAAACATGCCCTCAACCCCATCACCCCCACACTTCCCATACAAATTCAAAAGCATATTTCCAACAAACACACTCGAAACATCAAAACCCATCTTCAAAACCTCCCCATGAATCATTCTCCCAACATCCAAACAATCAAAACATTTGAGAAGAAACGTGAAAGTGAAACTGTTTGGAAACACTACAAACTCTCGTTTCTTCATTTCTTTGTAAACACTCATTGCATTATGTGTTGTAAGATTGGTATTACTACCAATGAAGCATTTAATCAATGTGTTGTAGGCAATAATGTTTGGGGAATTCGAAGCTTGAAGCACATTGAAAGCATAATCGAGTGAAATGAGGTTAGATGAAACTGTGATGAGGGTTTGGAGTAGAAAGTTGTTGTCTTTAAGGTTGTTGATGAGTATCTGAAGATGGGTTTGCTTCAAGTGATTTATGGTTTTGCAGTTGTGCAAGAAATGGAGGATTTTATGCTCCATTTCTGCATTCGATTGGTTGTGTTATGGAGGTGTGTTGCAAGTTTGAGGTTATGATTTTTAAATTAAAGTTTATTAACCAAAGAGGTTGACTACTAGTTTTATGCCTCTCCGCTTTGCGGGACGGGACGTTGTGCCGAATATTTCTCCATCATAGTTTTTGCTAGGAAAAAAAAATTAAAACAATGAGAAGATTGTAATTTTAAGCTGGGGACAAAACTGTAATTTGTCAGGACCAATGAGCGACTACTAGAGCAGCCTGGCACGAATATAAATTACATTGAGTCAGCCAATTAAAAGAAAATACAACCCTAATTTTGCAAAAAAAATAAAAATAAAACAATGACAAGACTGTAATTTTGAACAGGGACAAAATCGCAATTTTGAACTGGGGTAAAATTGTAATTCGTGAAAAGCTAAAACGATGGCAAGACTGTAATTTTGAACATCGCAAAATCGTAATTTTGAGAAGGGGCAAAATTGTTAATTTGAACTGAATGGTAAAACAGTAATTCGTCTGGACCAATGAGTGATTGTCAGGGGCTGGGGCTGGCACTATTTCCTTCCCCCGCCCCTAATGGGCTTTGTAGTATATATAAATTTGTAACCCAAACTGCAAACTGTATCTCATCTAGGCATTCGTTGAGGCCCATGAACCGTGGACCGTGGATGTTTTTAGATAGGGGCAATTACATATATCCCCTTACAAACTTGATAAATTACATATATACCCAACCCAAAATTTTAATTACATATATCCCCTTCCTAAAACCTAAAAATATCAAATATACCCATTTTATAAAAAATAGATTAAAGAATGACTGTTTTACCCTTTTATTTTACTCAAGGATAAATATTTCAAATTTACTAATTTTTAACTATTAACTTTTTTCTTATTGCCTTTTTTGCAACTATTTTTCACTTTTATTCGTTCATCGACCATTGTTGACCTCTGCAAAACTTCTAAAAACCAGACCCAACATTCCTTTATCAAATTCATGTCAGGAAAATGCAATCCTCCTCATTCCGTCTCAAAATCCATAAAATTGCACCATCAAAATCACTAAAAAAGATCAAAATCACATAACCAATTTAATTAGTAAATTTGCAACAAAAACTCTCTCAGATGTTGAAGATTAATTAAATTATTAATCCTGAAGATCAGTTTTCGCCGAAACTCATCCTTTCAACGTCCACACAATTCCTTCATGAACAGACGAATGCGATTCTCGTTCTCGCACTCTGTCTCGCAAGAAACTCGTGTGGCGGAATCTAGTGACCAACGCCGTCGTCAAACTCGTATGAATCGTTTCAACGTCCGCACATAGATCGACAACAAGTACACTGTGGCTCCGATATCCGATCAGAAACAAAATCTAACGGACGCACCTGTACTCATCGGATAGTTCTGCACGGTCATCACAAGGGAGGAGGGAAATCATAAACAATCGTTGTCAGTGAGGGTGGAGGAAAACCAAAAGGTATTTGATTCTCAGAAATAAAGATGGGTTTTTTTATTAGGAAAATTAAAAATAGGGTATTTCTGTCATTTTAAATAAAGATGGGGATATATGTAATTTAATTTTTAAGCTGGGTATATATGTAATTATGGTTGAAAATAGGGGGATATATGTAATTTTCCCTTTTAGATATGGCAATTAGAGGTGCACAAACCGGTTAATTTTAATAACCGGTTCGGTTAACCAGTTATACCGGTTAATTTGACTTTTTGACTTTAACCGGTTAATGCTTTAACCGGTTATTACTTTAACCGGTTATTTTTTTAACTGGTCCGGTTAATTACTTTAACCGGTTCGGTTAATTAACCGGTTATTTTCGGTTATTAACCGGTTTTTTTTGTCCTTTTTTTGAATTTTTCGGTTATTTTTTCGGTTAACCAGTCTATCGGTTAAAAAACCGGTTTAAAAAAACTGGTTATTATACTAAACACTTATAACCGGTTACTAACCTACGGTTAAATAACCTATTGAACCGGTTATTCCTAAATCGGTTATTAACCGGTTACGGTTTCGGTTAATAACCGGTTATTTTGTGCACCTCTAATGGCAATAGAGGAATGTTCACATTTTTACTCTGGTCAATTTACGATAGAGGTGCACAAAATAACCGGTTAATTAACCGTAACCGGTTATTAACCGAAACCGTAACCGGTTAATAACCGATTTAGGAATAACTGGTTAGTGGTTATTTTTAACCGTAGGTTAGTAACCGGTTATAAGTATTTAGTATAGTAACCGGTTATTAACCGGTTTTTTTAACCGATAGACCGGTTAACCGAAAAATTCAAAAAAAAGGCAAAAAAAACCGGTTAATAACCGAAAATAACCGGTTAATTAACCGAACCGGTTAAAGTAATTAACCGGACCAGTTAAAAAAATAACTGGTTAAAGTAATAACCGGTTAAAGCATTAACCGGTTAAATTCAAAAAGTCAAATTAACCGGTATAACCGGTTAACCGAACCGGTTATTAAAATTAACCGGTTTGTGCACCTCTAATTTACGACATCATTTTCTTGGTTACCAATTTAAACTTAGAGAAATATATTGTTGCAATTGCAACAAAAGATATACAATTTTTTGTTTAGAGTTTAACTAGCTTACAACCCCGTGTATTACACGGGTTAAATGACGAAAAAATGTAAATTATAAACTTGTATATAATCCTTATTAATGAAATGACTTATTTAGATAAAATAGTAAAACAAAAGACATTTATATTTTCGCTATTTAAAATAATTTTCTAAGTTTTCACTTTTCTTTTGAGATACTACAATCCATTTTATTATGTCTTAAAAAGAAGTAACACTAAAAAATAAAAAAATAATGATCATAAAATTGTAAGTATTTTAAAAATAATTATAAGTCATGAGGTTATGGTAAATGAATTGTAATTAAATTCTACTATGTATATTAATGATATAATAAATACTTTGATATAAATACTATTTTTAGATATATGGATCATGAGACAAGATACGAATATCATCATTATATAGAAAATATTACATATTAAAAAAATCATACTAAAAATAAAGTATACGTTTAAAAAAGTAGGACTAAAGTTTTTTAAACTATAAATTTGAGATTCTACAACAACTTTTTTAATTAGTAGTTGACATTTAAATATTCAAATTAAAATTTTTATAATATTATATAATGTCTTTATTTAGCATGATGATAATGTCTTTAGTTGCGTAATATGACTGAAATTAAGTTTAATATTTAAAACTCAATGTTATTAGAAAGTTGGACCATTTTTTAAGATGAAAACATATTGATAGTAACATAAATTTAAAATTGGAAGAAAATATTGAACACGTATATTACACGGCTTAAGTAAATATAATGTTATATACTTAATAGCAAAAAAAAAAATTTGTCTTTTAAAAACCATTTAGTGTTCGCTTTAAAGATAATTTGGTACTTTATTTAGATAATCCGTTTGTAATTTTAGTCTTCTAAGTTTTATACTATAAGTACTAGTACATGTGATTTGATACTTATTAGTAATTATTGTTTATATTCAAATAATATATTTTATCTTAACAAATATATATGGTTAGGGTAAAATGAAAATACTATATCTAACTTGGCCTTACAAAAGGTTTTTTGAATTAGTTTACAGGGGTGTGTGGATGAGCGGTTAAAGACTCAGGAAGTTAAACTTTTTGATTTTGAATTCAAGTGGTTAAAACCACTAAAACATAGGGAATCAAAAAGTAATTTACTATTAATTAAATTTTAAATTATACGTTTGATCTCTAACTGTATTAAATAATATTATACTTATTATATTATTTGATACATTTATATTTGTTATAGATAATTATTAATTAAAATTGAATTTTTTACGTTTATCTCTAACTATATTAATTAATATTATATTATATTTTGTGTATAAAAATTAATATGTAATATTATTATTAAAAAGGGAGGATGCACCAGAGAGTGACACGTGTACAAAAAGATTTTTGTTTATTAGTATAGTTTAATTTAATTAATATTATATTATATTTTGTGTATAAAAATTAATATGTAATATTATTATTAAAAAGGGAGGATGCACCAGAGAGTGACACGTGTACAAAAAGATTTTTGTTTATTAGTATAGGAAGATTGTGTTTGAATGTCTATTATTTGAGACAACTCACAACCACATTTAGCTTGGTTATAAGGGTTCCCAACGTTAGAGTAAGTAAAATAATAAAGTTATTGTCATGACACATGATTGTTTCAAATCACGGTATAATTCTCCAAATAATGTGAGGATTTAATACTCATACCCTTTCTTCTAATGACCATTCGTAGCGGTTCACCTAATGAAGGGTATTATTGGTCATGTGGTGTTCACGTTAGTATAGGTGAAATTACTCCCAAAATGATGTAGTGGTTCACTCCCTCTTTATTAATTACCTAATGAAGTAATGATTAATTATTATTAATATTATTATAATTTTAAATAATGTTTCAACAATTAATAAAAATATAAATAAATTTATTAAATTAAAAACGCACAAAACAAATAATTAAAAAAATAGTACTAAGAAATTAGAAAAAAAATCATCTTCGTTATCTTCATCGTCTCCGTCCTCTGGTCATCTCACTTAAGCGTGGTTGACCAAATCTGTCATTAGAGCTTGGTGTCCATAGGAGTCACGCATAAATGCGGCATTTTGTATTCTTTGTTCCATAGTTGCCCGAGGTTGTTGTGCCTCTACTAATGCCGGATCATAACTTGATATATCGCTTTGCCCACATCCTCTAGAATCATAATATGTAAGATGACACAAGCATATATATAACATTTTATAATTTTATCCTTTGTCTAGAGTCAGCAAGGGTACCTTACCAAATGCCAACGTTTTTGAAGAATACCGAAAACCCTTTCGATATATTTTCTTGCCAATTCTTGAACCTTTTTAAAATGAGTCATTTTATCGTTAATATGGTCTCTAAAAGTTTTTACCACAATCATATACTTTAGATAAATACTATCGGCCAAAAAGTACTTGTGTGGGTACTCATTTCCATTAGCCCAAAAAGAAGCGACAATTGCGTTACCTGCTATGCAATCCTCAATGATAGGCGTCTACTAAAAAAATGTTGATGTCAAAGTCATCGGACAATTTGATCACCCCAGTGCATGCAGTCTATGCTCCCAATCATGTCGAGTAAACTGTGTGCATCTTCATGTACAACATATATACGTTGTAGATATTTCCATATTGGCTTCCTTAAATAGTGTTCCTTATTATAGTACAAGTGCTAATGTATTTAAACTTGAAAAATAAGTGTTGACATATATGTTTGATAATGTACATAGGGGATGATCAAATGAGAAGAAAATCAATTGAAGAAGAAAAAAAAAGTATAGTGGTAAAACACTAATAGATTATAACTCCTTACATTAATTATTCTCTCTCTAATTAATTACTCAATTCATTTATCCTACACACCTCATAATTTATCATACATTCTAAATTAAGTTTTTTTTTTTTTTTTTTTTGAAAAAGCATTTATCATTTAAAGATGAGTTACAAATTTAATGTTGTTAGCTATTATAAGGGAAGACTATAAATTAATTATCTATGTAAATTTACCAATATATATCCTTATTATAACATTAAATACAAATATTAAATAAAGTAAAGATGAGACATTCTTATTAGTTAAAACTTCTTCTTTTTTCTTACAAAGAATTTCTTCTCATTTAAAATCTCCAGTATGTACATATGTATATACATGTATTAAAGAAAGATTATGGCTCTAAACATGTTTTTTTCCGAACGTACATATGTATACATACGTGTTTAAAATTGAAAAATATGTATTGTACATTTATGTTTGATAATGAACACATATATACAATTAAAAATTGACAATGCACACATATGTACAACTAAAAAAGAACTGGAAAATGTGCGATTAGCATAAAAAAATTTCTTAGAGAAAATGAGTGGTGCAGAATGGTTCTCACATTTCTCAGTTACCATTACCATGTAGAATCCTTATCACACACACACACACACACACACACACTAGTAGGTACTCCCATGCTACACTGATGGGATAACTCATTTTGTTATACTACAACTGGTTGTCTTTGAATAATTATATAACTAATACATGATCGGCTTCTTTGTTTAACTAACGCATTTTTGTATATTTTCAAAAATTGTTTACGGTGAAACAACAGATCTAACACCTTTTTTACAAAATATTTTAACAATTTTATAACTTTTTAGAAATATTAACGATTCTTATAATACAGTTTAACTTTTAGAGTGACCATTGTAAATGTATTGGGTTTTTAATCGTCTTAAATGCACCAGAGGGACAAAATTGTAAATGATGATTTGTTTATGCATCAACACTTGTACTAAATGCAACAATGTATTGTTCTTATGTGTATTAAATGAATTGAAATTGCTTTGTTATATATACATATATATATATATATATATATAGTCCGGTTAACGTACAATATTACTTAACGTACGAGCGTACGCTGTGAAATTCGCACGTTGTAAAACTCGAAATCCTAATCACGCATATTGAAAACTATAATCACGCATTTTGAAAAGACATAATCAAGGATGTTGAAAACCATAGCATGCTTCATTACATAATTATAACATGCTTCATTACCTAAGTATAACATGCGTGATTAGGGTTTTGAATTTTACAACGTGCGTAGTGTCACAGTGTACACTTGTACGATAAGCAATATTGTATTTTACACTTTCACTATATATATATAGGACAAAGATCCGTTAGGAACCACACTTTATTGCTAGAACCGCGAGAACCAGTGCGAACACAAACAGTAATGCCTAAAAAATCTAAAAAACACCCAAATTTTTTTTTACTATTTTTTTTTGTAAAAATCGCTATATTTTGTTTACAATAAAAAAATAAAAAAAATTTCAAAAAATAAAAAAATTTCGAGTCACAGTTATCCATGCACATGTGCATTTGTATAATTGCTTTGACAAATTCCGTAATTCATTACAAATATTAGATAATTGCACTTTCATTTACACTACCACATGTAATACACTACTTTTTACGTTAACAATATTAGAAATGCACATATGCATCTATATGTATCAACATGAAATAAGGTGTTTTGGTACACTACTTTCTCTTTCATCTATCATTCTATCCATAATACACAAACATGCAAGTGTGCATTTTTTGTCATTTCTTTGACAAATTCAGTAATTCATTACAACTGTTAGACAATTGCACTTTCATTTACACTACCATGTGTAATACAATACTTTTTACATTACCAATATTAGTAATACACATGTGCATCTATATGTATCAACATGAAATAAGGTGTTTTAGTACACTACTTTGAATACACTTTCCCTTTCATCTATCATACCATCCATAATACACTACTATTACCTCCTACCATCCATAATACAATACCATTACCTCCTACCATCCATAATACAATGCCATTACCAATATTTTCACTTTATTACATGTATGTAAACACCATTTATACCATCCAATCAACATATTACATCATAAATTGACAACTATAACCAAAACATCAACCACTAGATATAACTAACCAAAAAACATGTATATGGACCTACTTTTCCATTCAAAATCACAAACTTTTTGTACCAAAACACGTTATATCATGGTTATACCTAATGATGCACATGTGCATTTTGAATATTGGTAATGTAAAAAGTAGTGTATTACGAATGGTATTGTAAATTAAAGTGTAATTGTCTATTCCTGATAACGTACTACCGAATTTGTCGAACTAATGATACATATGCACATGTGCATGGATAACTGTTACTCGAAAAAAAAGTTTTTTTTTATGGTAACGAAATATAGAGATTTTTTCAAGAAAAATGTTTAAAAAAAATTTTTTTTGAGTGTTTTTTTGATTTTTTTTAGATTTTATTTTGTGTTCACATTGGTTCTCGCAATAACGGTGGTTCTCACATGAACCTTACCCTATATATATAGAGGCCGGTTATCATACAATATGCCTTATCGTACATTACGTACGCTATAACCACAACCGTCAGATCATCTCAATTAAACCCCGTGCTTAACTATTAAATTAATCAAATAAAAATATATATATGAAACCGCCAAGGTTAAAATCGTCGATTACGAAATCAAAAACCACTGATAATCAGCAAACAAAACTTGAAAATCACACCGTAAGATTCTTAATAAAAACGTATTCAAAAATCGAACAAGTAATAAAAAATCGATCGATTCTTATTCACCAAATCCTTATGCGAATTGAACTTCTGCTGAATTTGGAAGTTCAGAACTGAAACAAATCGATAGAACATCTATCGAAGAAGATGATGCAGGGTGAAAATCAAATAAAAATATGCGAAATACATATCAACCGTGCGAAAAACACCTCAGACAAGAAGAAAAGTTGTGTTTTTTGTAAAGTTTGCGAATTCATATAACATTATATGCGATTACAAAAAAAAGTAATATGTTTAAGATGTCTTATGATGTGCGAATTCATGACTTTACACATGCGATTTCAATAAAAAGTTAATAATCTTTGAAATTTCTTATAGTTTGCGAATTCAAGCTTTTACACATGCGATTTCAATAAAAAGTTAATCTTTGAAATTTCTTATAATTTGCGAATTCATGCTTTTACACATGCGATTTCAGAAAAAAAAATTAATTATCATTTAGATTTCATAAAGTTTGCGAATTCGTTTTCGATTCAAATGCGATTATGAATAAAACACTGCTAATACTTTCAAATTACTGTCCTAAAAAATGCAAAAAAAAAAAATTACGAATTAATAACTAAAATAAAACTATATTATATAAAAATAAACTTAATTTATTACAGATGTGACTGTAATTTGACATGTAATGATCAATTTTACAATAAATACTACTGAACTTACCACACTACCTACATAATAAATTTACTATTTTAATATAAAAAACCCAGATATAACTACCTTCCACATTAAGACATAGAACACGAAAAAACACACACAACAGACCAACAAAAAATGGCATCTGAAGATTCAGAAAAAATAAAAAAACATTGCAATAAAAGTGCTATTGTCAACTCGCACGTTGAAAGAAATAAGCACCGATATCAACTCTTCTCATCTGATTCTTGATGTGCAGGGGAAAATTCTTGAAGAAACCAAGAAAAATCAAGATATGTGGGAAAGACTACTTTAAAAACCACCATCAACCTTCAGAGACGTAGCTTTGGTGTAACAATTCTCACATAACCCGACACCCTCATAATATTTCCGACACCCTAGTATATTTTAAAATGTCCCAATATGTCTTTAAACACACCCCCCGTATGTGAAAACCGAGCCCGAAATACGTTATAGTAATTAAAATAATTAAAAATCTAGAATTATTAAGTTGAGGCGGGCGCGTAGGACCCACCCCAACACTCACGCGGGCGGTATCAAGGCTGAAACTGAATTCGTTGGTTTCTTTAGTTTAGGCGGGCCGCGTAAGACCCCCGTTAAGTTAAACGGGCCGCGAGAGATCAACAACGCAGAGGCACCCTAGGCCGACACGTGTCGACATCGTGGCGGACCTACCTGATGACCCAACTAAGCTACGTCGATGACTGGAGTCAACGCGGGCCGCGTAAGCCCAGCCCATGTGTTACGCGGGCCGCGAGAGAGTCAAGATCAACACCTATAAATAGAACGCATCAGATTTCAATTCAGTTCGTCCCGTTTTCATTTCTCAATCACAATTTCTGAATATAGGCTTTATAAAGCTGGTATTATACCCCCTAATTAGTGAGGTTCTGCTCCGTTGTAAGTATTATAACCCCAGTTTCGTAATAGATACGCTGCCCGATTGATTTAGGGTTCCGTAACAACTGTCGTGGTTTTGCCCGACGTAGTTGTTGGAATACCGTCTCGGGGAGGGTATCATTAATATTTTCAAAGGGTTATGATACTAACCTATGTACATTTGTATAAATTATAGATTATTCCCAGGAAACCCTTACGCGAAGTCTAAGATAGCAATGTGAGTTTATCCTCTTTTTGTTAACCATTTTGAAATGTTTTACAAAACCTTAATTGTTTTACAATGTGATTAAGCGGTGATTGAGTCTTTTTAGTTCTTCAATTACTGCCGGTATGTTGGGGTTTTGTATACAAAATTTACTACATTGTGAGTAGTAAGTCGGGATGACAGTACGTTACCATTGGACAACGAGTTAGCCAATGTGTAATATGACCCACAAGTCAGGATTGACAGTACTGAATGAGTAATTGTGTAGAAATAAACAATGTGATCGCTCTCAATACTGTTTTAATTGATAAAATGTTTCTTGATTAAACTGGGATTCACTCACCAGTATTTCCCACTGACAAATGTTTTTAAAACGCGATTCAGGTAACACAATGTGACAGCCAATTAGTAAAAAGCCAGCTGGAGAGCACTGAAGGCTTGGGAAAAATGTGGCTATAAAAGTTACCTAATAAACGATGTTTTAAATTCAATAAAATAGGGTTTATCCCTATAAACGTATTGTAATAAGAAACTTGGGTTTTACCCATGTGATTATTAATATTAAATGTGGTGGTTTTACTCTGATAAACATTTCCTAACTACGGTCCTGATGTAATTTCCGCTGCCAAATTAACCAACTGATACCACCAAAATTCTGAGTTCGCGTCCGCCCGTTCCCGGGACAGATAAGGGATCGGGGGTTGCGACAGAAGGTGGTATCAGAGCCTAGCCACTGGTCTGAGCCAAAGAAGTGTTATGCTGACACTTAAATTCTAAATTTTGTGTTAGGAAATAAATTACGGAAATACGTGCATAACTGTATTTATTTGTTATGTGTTATTTGACTATTTGTTTGTTTACGGTATGAGTGATCAAGGACCCTCAGACATGTGTCGTCAGTTGTCTGATTCACCTAGGAGTGAAGGTACCTCTTCACAGCCTGCCCTTTCTGGGTATTCTGCTGATCAGGAAGAAGGGATGTTTACCTTTAAAGCTCAGTCGGAAGAGCCATTCCCTCACAAAAGGAGATGATGGTTCAGTAAGGAAGCATTTGCGCGTAGGAAAAGAATGCGAAAGTTGCAACAGCAAAGAGCCTTAGCAGCCGTTAAGCGAAAGACAGATGCCCATACATAAGATATGCTTAATAGAAGCCTAGCCAATTTCCATATCCTAGCTACCACTGCTGCTGACCCAAGTCTGGAACAATTAGTAGCCCCACAACCACCAATCCCAGACCAACCCATGGAGATAGAAAACCCTGAAAACCAACTGGAGATGCATGACTTCAACCCAGAGGAAATCCCTAGGGTACAAGCACCAAATCCCTTAGACCCAAATTACGACCCCTGGTGGGACGATAATAGGGACTTTAAGCAACGTTACCCGATACATGAAGATACACCCATACAGAACATAGGAGCCTATCCAGGTATGGACCCTTTAGATCCCTATTACCATGATGAATACATTAGGGAGATCTTAGAAGATCCTTACCAATTTCAGGCACTTTCACCCCCATATCAGGAACCCGCACCCCAGATTCCAAACCCAGTCCTAGAACCTGCACCCCCAATGAGTGCAGAAAACGTCCAAGAACTTTGGACATTTGGTGAGGAAATTTTAGAAAGTAGTGAGAGAATGCGTCAGGTGGGAGAGCGTCTCGTATGAAAATACGACGAGCGCAATATGGATTTCTGGATAAATCCATATCCGTAGATATGATGGTAGGAGATGGTAATAGTAATAATAATAATAATAATAATAATAATATAATATAATTAAAAAAAAAATATGTGTGTACGGATGCCTATTACTATTAGTGTGATTCTATTTCAGTTGGTATTGTAATTTCAATTTCTGTTTTAGTGTGTATTTGACGCCTACTATATAGAAAAGAGTAAAGTCGCAATGCCCGACGCTTTTGACTAATGTGTGTATTGTGTGGTTGTTGCCTAAACTATTAATTATTTTGTAATATTAATAATTGGCAATTGTTTAAAATCCAGATGGCCGATCCAGTGAATCAAGTGAATCTGGATAATAACCCGGAAAATCAGAATGACGATAATCTGAATCATGGTAACAATGGAAATCAAGTGGAAAATAGTGCTATCCAACACATAGTCGCACAAGGAATAATAGATGCAATGCCATATATTATTCAAACGGTTAGGGAAGCCGATAACAAGAGTAAACATAGTAGTAAGCGACCAACTGAACCTGAAAACAGCGTGAACAATGGACCGGTACTTCAAATGCCCATTCCCAAAAAGAGAAGAACCGTGTCTTACGGTTGTTCTTATAAAGAATTCTGGTCTTGTAAACCAATGGAATTCTCGGGCAACGAAGGGGCCATTGCAACCCTACGCTGGATAGAGAAGACTGAGGCAGTCTTAAGAATAAGCAAGTGTGCTGAAGAAGATAAGATATTGTTTGCTTCTAATTTATTTAAGAATTCAACACTAGAATGGTGGAACACTATCCTCCAATCAAGAGGAAGTGATAGAACTTACAATATGGAATGGGAAGAATTTAAGAACAAGGTAGAAAGGAAATTCTGCCCACCCAATGAGAAAGAACAGATAGCAAACAAATTCCTAAACCTTAGGATGACAGGTGTAGATAGTAAGGGGTACACTAAGTTATTCTTTGAATATGCCCGAATAGTGCCAACTCATGCTTCACCAGAACCAGTATTAATCTCCCGTTATATCTGGGGATTAATTGGAGAAATCAGACATGTAGTCAAGGCAGCTAGACCTCAAACCATAGAAGAAGCTGTAGAACTAGCAAATACCTTGACAGATGATTTAGTCCGTACCCGAGAGGAGGATCAAAGGAGGAACCTAACCCAGAAATTGACACAAGAATTTCGTTCTGGAAATTCTAACCGTGGGAAAAATATAGGTTCTACCTCTGCACCCTACTGTAGGTATTGCAAAAGAAAGCATTCAGGAAGATGCTCTATATACTGTAACTTTTGCAAAATATCGGGACACAAGGAAGAAAACTGCAGGAAGAAAGCTAACCACAGGATATGTTACAACTGCGGAGAACAAGGTCATATCAAGCCTAATTGCCCGAAATTACCTCCAGCTACAGACAACAAGAATACTAAAAATGCTAGAGCATTTGTTCTGACTGCAGATGAAGCCAAGATGATTCCAGATGTCATAGATGGTACGTTTTTAGTTAATGATATCTTTGCTAAAGTATTATTTGACTCTAGTGCAAACCAAAGTTTTATTAATACGTCATTTTGCAAAATCCTAAATTAGTCATTAACTAAACTACCACAAGAATGCTTAGTAGAGACAGCCAATGGAGATTCCGTTAGGATTTCTGAAATCTTGCAGGGAGCAAGCATAGAAATTTTAAATCAGAAATTTATTGGAAACCTTTATCCCATGAATCTAACAGGATTTGATGTTGTTTTAGGAATGGATTGGTTAATAACTAATAAAGCCAGTATTTTATGTGATCAAAAGTCAATTCAAGTAAATTCACCAAAAGGTAAAACGATCACAATTAAAGGAGATAAACCATCTAGATCCACAAAGTTCATCTCTGTGATGAAAACTGCAAGTTATATAAGAAAAGGTTCTATAGTGTATTTGATTTCCATAATCACTAACACTAAAGGAAAGGATTTAAAAGATATTCCAGTAGTATCTCAGTTTTCAGATGTATTTCCAGAAGAATTGCCAGGGCAACCTCCAGATAGAGAAGTTGAATTCAGAATCCATTTAATACCAGGAACAGCACCGACTGCCAAAGCACCTTACCGTTTGGCACCCGCAGAAATGCAGGAACTGAAGAAACAATTAGACGAATTGTTGGAGAAAGGATTTATAAAGCCAAGTTCATCGCCGTGGGGAGCACCAATTTTATTCGTTAAAAAGAAGGACGGATCAATGCGTATGTGCATTGACTACCGTGAATGAAACAAGGTCACGATTAAGAATCGGTACCCATTACCGAGAATAGATGATCTGTTTGATCAACTGCAAGGAGCTCGATTTTTCTCTAAAATTGATTTAAGGTCAGGATATCATCAATTAAAGGTACAGGAAGAGGATATTACTAAGACCGCATTCAGAACAAGGTATGGCCATTATGAATTTACTGTCATGCCATTTGGTTTAACCAATGCCCCAGCCGCATTTATGGACATGATGAACCGAATATGTAAGCCATATTTGGATAAATTCATAATTGTCTTCATAGATGATATTCTCATTTATTCTAAGAATAAAGAGGATCATGCAAAGCATTTGCACACATTTTTAAGTTTATTAAGAAAGGAAAAGCTTTATGCTAAATTTTCCAAGTGCGAGTTTTGGTTAGAACAGGTACAGTTTCTCGGACACCTAGTCAACCATGAAGGAATTCATGTGGATCCCACAAAGATCGAGGCAATCACTAAATGGAAAACCCCTGAATCACCAACCGAGGTTAGAAGTTTCTTAGGATTGGCTGGTTATTATAGAAGATTTATTCAAGATTTCTCTACAATAGCCATTCCCTTAACTAAGCTAACCTGTAAATCTGTTAAGTTTGAATGGGGATTAAAACAAGAAGAAGCCTTTAGAATTCTCAAGCAAAGATTAACCCATACACCCATACTAGCATTACCAGATGGAGGTGAAGACTTTGTAGTCTATTGTGACGTTTCTAAATTAGGTTATGGATGTGTGTTGATGCAACGTCAAAAGGTTATAGCATATGCATCTAGACAACTTAAGAATCATGAAGAGAATTATTCAACCCATGATCTAGAATTAGGAGCTATAATTTTTGCTCTTAAGATTTGGAGACATTACCTTTATGGTAGTAAGTTTACCATATTCACTGATCATAAGAGTTTAAGGTATGTTTTCAAGCAAAAGGAGTTGAATATGAGACAAAGACGCTGGATAGAGATACTTAGTGATTATGATTGCGATATCCAGTATCATGAAGGAAAAGCAAATGTAGTGGCAGATGCTTTAAGTCGAAAGTATCATGAAAAGCCAAAAAGGGTACGTTCTCTTAAATTAAATCTACAAGTAGATTTAAATGATCAGATAAGAGAAGCACAAGATTTAGTAATCAAGGATGATACTGAAAAATTAAAAGGTATGCTAAAAGAATTGGAACAAGGAATAGATGGAATTTGGAGATTCCATAAAAAGAGAATGTGGATACCTAAATTAGGAAACCTATGTCATCGTATATTAGAAGAAGCCCATAAGTCCAAATATACGATGCATCCAGGAAATGATAAAATGTACCAAGATTTAACAAAGAATTTCTGGTGGATAGGAATGAAAAAGGACATAGCAGCCTATGTTTCTAAATGTTTAACCTGTTCACAAGTCAAAGCTGAACATCAGAAACCCTCAGGATTTCTACAACAATTAGAAATGCCAGTGTGGAAATGGGAATTAATAACAATGGATTTTGTTACTAAATTACCTAAAACAAAAAAAGGAAATGATACAATCTAGGTGATTGTAGATAGGCTAACCAAGTCAGCTCATTTCCTACCAATGAAGGAAACTTTCAATATGGAACAGTTAGCTAAATTATATGTAAATGAAATTGTTTCTTTACATGGAATTCCTTTATTAATTGTTTCTGATAGGGATAGCCGATTTACCTCTCATTTTTTGGTCAAGTTTCCAAAAAGCAATGGGAACCAAGTTAAAACTAAGCACA